>JAVJIF010013779.1:0-119129 GCA_038442645.1 Agave tequilana
AAATGATGAGGACATCACACCAGTGTTTTCTTTGCCTTGTTTATTTTTTAGTCTAGTTGTTACTTTATTGTGTTTAGTGCCACATTGGTTATATCCGAGAAGTGTCCTTTTGTAAAGCTTATAAATAAGCCTGAATTTTGCTTATTGGTAGACAATGAATGAACTAAAAAACTTTCAGTTTAAATTTCTGAGCCTTGAGTTCTTGATATTTGGATGAGAAGCCCGTGGTGTAGGGTGGGAAGGCCAAAATTATCCTCTTTTTTTATTTCCCTTTCTGAAACCCTAATACCCTCTCTCAAACCCTAATTCCCAATTCTTTCAATTTGAAGGTGATTGCAATCCTTCCGTATTACATCAAGTTGCCTACCCAAGTCCCTCTCTTTCTCCATCTGCCAAAGACAACTCTCTCCTTGCTTATACACTATTTTACTCCACTTAATTGAAGTGTAAACTAGTGTTGTTGCAACCCTTTCATGGTCTATGTAAGATGGTTGCTATCTATTCCACTTTTAGTTGGAGTCATTTCATTTGGCTACCACTGTCTTCGTGGCACCGATCTTGCTGGTCCAAATACCACCTCTTTTTAATGTTTTCTTGGAACCATTATGATCTCAGTCACTTTGCCAAATCCTCTTTTGATCCTCTTTTTTTAGAGCCATTTATTTGTTAAGTTGTTTTCGTAACAAACTCGGTCTTCATTTAAATCATCATAATTCCCTTTCATAACCCACTTGTTATAGACACTACAAATTGATTCAATGGTGTCCTTAAATTAAGTCGAACCACTGCCTAAAATTGTCAAAACAGTTTTTGTACCAAGGTGTCATGCTCACTATGTGATGTGTTGAATTTATCCTTCACCAATCTGTGTTGCTTAAAACAACAAATAAATAAATCTTGCCAAAAACATCATATGGAAGAGAAGTAGCAATATTCTTAGCTAACAAAAGTTATCAACTAGTTTGATTGCTGGTTAAACTGCATTAGCATGAAAGTTAGAACTTCCTACTCTCATGCTGAAGAGCGTATATTTTGCTCTTAGCTGATTCCTTCAGGATGAGATACAGATGTTTACCCTCCATAATTAGCCAGTTACGTGGGCCTACACATAATGTTTACAATGACCAAAGCTTTGCAATCTCCAACACTTAGTTGATTCCTTCATTCTGGATTAAGTTTTTGATACTTCAATTCATTCTAACCATCTTGAGTATTCTACATTCAGCCCTTATTCGAGTCCTTTGGTTGGATTTAGCGTTTACTATTTCGCGCTGATGAACCTTCAGTTGGTTTATAAGCGTGTCTAATACTTGCTTAATCCTATTATGATCTGAGACTGGGTGGGATCCATCAGAATGTGTCAATCTTCAATACTCAGCTGACTCTTCTTGTTTAAGTGTTCAGTGATTAAGCTTTTGCCAATTCCTTCAGGCTAGCCTACTTAAATACTTTTCCTTCTGGTCAGGTTTATAATCACACCAGTCTATAACAAATCAACAGTTACCAATTTTGTTGGAATCCATCCGGGAAACCTAAATTCTGAATGTCGTGGACCACTAAGCCTTTAAATTGGAATCAAACTCCATCAGGGCACTAGAATCATACCCAGAGGATGTTCCATGGATAATTAAGTTCCTAAACTGAAAAGAATCTGCAAAGAAAGCTTTGCTTAATCCTTAGTCAATGCCTGGTGGGGACATCCAGCCACGACTTTGGCGTATGTATCACCGTTGGAGAAGACGAGTTGCTTCGATTTGTTCGAGTAGTTCAAGTAATCTTTATGTATTTTATTTTTTTAGTTTCTTTATATTAGTTTTAGTACCGCATCGGTATATATCTGAGAGTTTACTTTTGTAAAGCCTATAAATAAGACTCAAGACTTCTATTTATTGGTATTAAACGAATGAATGAAAAATTTTCAGTTAAATTCTTGAGATTGTTATCTAGAATTTTTGGAGTGTGAAGCCCGTGGTGTAAAGGGTGTGAAGCCCAAAATTAGTCAGATTTTTTTCTTCTTTTTCTTTAACTCTAATTTCTCCTTTCTATTTTTTTTTTCAAAATCCTAGGTCCCTTTTTCATTGATTGAAGGTGATTGCGATCCACCCTATTACATCAATTTTGGTATCAGAGAAGTTGGCTTCAATTCTCTTCAAAATTTTCATCTCCTTTCTCCCAAAACCCTAAATCTATAAAAAGAATCTAAAACCTTAGCCTCTCTCCAAGCCCCTAGCTTGATTTTTTTAAAAAAAGAGCGAATAAAAAGGAAAGAAAAGAAAGAAAAGAATAAAAAAAACTAAAACATGTTGTTCATCTTCCTCCTCTCTCTCTCTCTCTCTCTCTCTCTCTCTCTCTCTCTCTCCCCCCCCTTCAACACCCAAAACCCTACTCAAGTCCCTACTTCTTTTAAACCCTAGTTTTCATTTTTTTTAGATTGAAGTTATTGCGATCCACCCACTTTTCATCAACTTTGGTATCAGAGCAGCGATGATTGTCCCAAACAAAAATATGAAAAGTGGTGCTCCAACTAATAAACAATTTACTACTGCACACCCACCAGTGCAACCATGCTAAGCGTGACCTCCAGCCCACTACTGATAAAAAAAACACCAGTGTCTAGACCTCCCCAACTACCTAGCCTTATTGGTCTAATAACCTTTCACACCTACCTAGAAATGATGTTAAGGAGAAGAAAGCTAAAATAGATAACAGAAACAAAGGTCTAAAATGAAAAAAAAATTCAAGATTAGCACAGGTGATAGATATAATCAGTGCCTAGGATATGAACGTATGGCTGTCGACTGCACCAGTCTTTTTAAGATCGCTCTTATTAACATAATTCTCATTGTAGAGTGTTGTTCCATCGGCTATCGCAGCTGCTATCCCTGCTGCCACTGTCATTACTGACTCTCGTTCTTTTCCTTTCCTGGCTCTGCTGCCGACTCCACCTTCCCCTTTACCACTTAATGTTGATCCCTCCTTTTCCCCTCCTGTTATGGCCTGCTCTGGTCATGACCTCCTTTCTCCTCTATTGCTGACACCATTCTCTTCCTCTTTGTTTTATCGTCCACCAATATTCCACTACCTGTCTCACACTACCCATGACAAATATTAGTATGGACGTCGCGTTAGGTCTTCCTAATACTCTTAAGAAACACGCTATTGGTTTAGTCTCAGGAGCAAGTCTTCTCAACTTGCCACATTACCAAGTGAATCCCACAGAGCATATAGAGCTCAAAAGGCAAGTTGATCTTAAGTTGTCTAGCGCTGAAGTTGCCGAAAACAAATCTGTTAATAGGACAATAGATGAAAGCTCTGGTGATGAGATTGCTTATGGTTTAGGCCCTAGACAACTCACAAATCTTATCCATATAGCTGATCAATGTAAAGTTTTTAAGCCTGCATCATCACTTGCATCACCTGTTGCATTACACATGCACGAATTAAACAAATCAGTGATAAGATTGCACGAAACAACGCCAATTATGAGCTACGAGCTGATATTAGGAACATATTAAAACTTTTAATGTTGGTGAGGTTGTTAAAAAATTGCATGCTTGTAGTGTTTGATCCATTTCAAATCTTGAATAAATTGATCAATAATGTTTATGTTATAAATTTTGGTATCAATTTACTCTCAATGTTAAAGACCTAGTGGATTATAAGTGTCTTAATTTTATCCTACTAGTTGATGAGCCTTCGCCTCAGCCTATTTGTGAGAACCATTCTCTTCCTCCACTCCAAGAATTTTACCTAATACATAAAATAAAACTGATAAAATCTTGGATGATGATATTATCGCCACCAGTGATGGTGGAACTCGAAGATATCTGATGTGTTGGAAAGGGAAACTTTCCAGTGCCGCCTGATGATGCATGGATTGATCCGGATGCTTGGAGCGATATGGGAGCATTTCTACACTAGACTCAATGGGGTCGAGTCTTCTTCTACCCGGGGAGAATGATAGGGACATCCAACTACGACCTCGGCGTATATATCATCGTTGGAAAAAATGAGTTGCTTCAATTGTGTTCGAGTAGTTCGAGTAGTCTTCATGTATTTTTTTTAATAGCCCATGGTCCATTTTTAGTTTTTTTTACATGAGAAACAAAGCAAGAATGAGATAGATGGTCGTGATACCTCAATTTAAGGATGAAATTACCTATCAAAAGATTCAAAATATCAAAACATCATTGACACATGAAAAGTTTCTACTCTTTGCTCTAGACACCATACTATTTAAGTTCTTTCCTAATTTTTTTAGTTTTTTTATTGTTTTTTTATTAATTTTAGTACCACATCGGTTATATTCTGATAGTTGATTATTGTGAAGACTATAAATAGGTCCCAAGACTTCTATTATTGGCATCGACTGAATGATTGAAAATTTTTTAGTTTTTGACATTATTATCTTGAGTTTTGGGGTGTAAAGCCCGTGGTGTAAGGGGTGTGAAGCCTGTGGTGCAAAAGGGTGGATCTCAAAGTTATCCAGTTTTCTTATTTCTTTTTTAAACCCTTATTTCTCCTTTATATTTCTTTTTCAAAACCATAGTTCCCTTTTGTTGATTAAAGGTGACACCGTATTACATCAGTGCCCTTTTTAAGTTTGTATATAAGTGCAATATGGACCTCTAAGCCCTCCAACTGGAATCAAGTTTTAATATAGACCTGGTGTCTTAAAACTGTTCTAAATTTCTGTGAACATATTCAGTGTGCAAAGCGCCATATTACTTCTGGATCTGGCTTAACCTAGTTCTGCATCGAATTAACTCAGTCTAGAAATTTAACCCAAAACTGACCAACTGATTAAGTAGGTCAAATACTGAGCTTAGTTGGTGATTGGGGTCTTTGACCTATAAGCAAATCATCCGGTTCAACTGGGATCAAGTTTTATATAGACCTGATGTCTTTAAACTGGGATCAAATTTCTGTTAACATATTCAATGTTCAAAGTGCCATATCAGGTCTGGATCTGGTTTAGTTCTGACCTTGAAATTTAACCAACATCAACGAACGGATTAAGTAGGTCAAATTATTGAGCCTGGTTGGTGTTTTGGATCTCTTACCTATAAGCAGATCATCTGGTTGTATTTCATGAGGTCTGACATATTGACTCAATCCGACTCATTTGCTGAACACTGATATGGCTCTCTCTGCAAGTTTAGCCTTTAGAAAGTACTCGTGTCGAAATGTGCAAACTGCACTTTTATCATACTTCTTAAGATTAAGTATATTGAAATTGTTGTGTTATATCATACAAGGAAATTTGAATTGTTAGTCTGTTGGTTAAATGATACATTGATGTTCTGCCATTTCTCTCTCTTTTCAGCTGAACATCAGGAATAAATCTGCTGCTGCTGAATGTTTTATGAGGACAGAGTTTGCTTGGAAGGTACCAATATTGGTGCTATGGATAAGTCTATATTTTACATAGTTTTTTATATAGTTTTACTGGTGCTGAAATTTGAAACTGTTTGTGATCAATGGGATTCGCCCCCGCCCCCCCCCCCCCCCCCCCCCCCCCCCCCCCCTCTTTCTTTTCTCTTTGGTCGGTAGGTGGGGGGTATTTATGGCAGTTGAAACTTTAAAAAACTCTGGCAGTAATGTAATTCCCGTTAATGAACCTTGTCATGTCCCTCCCTTGTCTAGTCTCATGACTGTTTTTTAAGCATTTGGTGTATCTTAGAGCTTTGCTCCTTGGCTGAACTTTAGTTCCAAAATATCTCCAACTGGACAAACATAAACTTGTTTCCACCTAGGGGGTGGGTGGGGTGTGCGCGCGCGCGCGTGTAATGGGCCTGTGGACATGCGCAGATTGCTGTGCAGGATCCAATTTTAATGATCAGAACTAAACCCAATTAGACTAAATGGCTGAACCCAAGGCTAAATGTGTAATTTCCATCACTAACCCGCCATCTTCATCCTGTGTAACTTTTTGTGCCTGCCATGAGAACCCAGCAAGAAGCAGAAGCCCTTTTAAAATCCTTCCCCCCCTCTCATCACTTGACATCGATTACCGAAGATCTTACCAACGATGTCAGCAACATGAGCTATTCATCGGACCGCTCCATCTCGAAGACCATCTCCACCATTTCCCTCGGAGACTGTCTGCACTAGCTTGGGACCGGCCAAATCTGAGCCCAACCCCAGCTTCACGTCCCATCACCAGCTCCTGTCATTGACATTAGGTTCATCCAGCAACGTAGCATGGAGTCGGGTCAATCTTTTCTTTATTTTGTAAGCTTACTGCAAAATGTTCCCATCATCAATCATCAATGAGATGTGCACAACTAACGTATCCACAGAACATCTCTCTCTCTCTCTCTCTCTCTCTCTATATATATATATATATATATATATATATATATATATATTGAAATGTACCTCAGCTGCTAGCTGAGAGAGACTCTCTCAGCTGTCACTTCAATATGATCACAAACTTACTACAACATGGTCGCAGTCCACTGTACCATGGTCGCAGTCCAAAAAATCATATATTTTCAGTATAATTAGGACTGCGACCATGATAGTAGTCCTCAGAAAGTCGCATTCTTCTTATCAATGAGATGTGCACAACGAACGTATCCACAGAGCATCTCTCATACCCAGTCACTCTACGATTTCGACGGGAGCGAAGCCTGTTCCCCGATACGGTCGAGTTTCCAGTCCACGCGGATCTTTTCAACATCGTCACAGAGTTCTGTGTCCTCGACGTTCAATTCCCCTACAATGCCATCCTTGGGAGGCTATGGATCCACATGATAAGAGCTGTCCCGTCCACTTATTATCTACTGAAATACCCCACACTATCTGGAATGGCCAACATAAGGGGTGACCAGGCAATGGTTATGACAGTAGCGGTAGTAGCCCGGGAAGAGGTCAGAATGGGCGCAAAAGACCGCCCAGCAGGTCAACAGCCTACACGGGTCTTCACCCTGATGATGATCCTTCAGGGGGCCTCCTGAAAGATGGAGACTCGCCCACGTTGGATGCTCGGGGCCAGCTTATAATGGGATATACACTGATGACCGTCCTAGCAGGTTAACAGCCTACACGGGTCTTCACGCTGACGGCGACCTTTTGGTGGGGGCCTTATGAAAGATGGAGGCTTGCCCATGTTGGATGCTTGGAGCCAACCAGTGTTTTAAAAAACCCGTTATGTAACCCGTTATAACTCGTTATATAACATAACGTCGACCAATTGTCATGTAACAGGTCTAAAAAACCCAATGTTTGATAACTATGGTTATTTTGCCCGTAACTTATGTTACGTTACGTTATTAATGTAACACACTGTAACCTATGTTATGGTGCAAGTTAACTTTTATAAACTCCCCATATTCTCCCGGTCTATGGCAAAAAAAATCCCCACAAATTCGCTCGCTCGTCGTCCTCTCTGCAACCTCGCCGTCGAGAAGAAAGAAGAAGATTACCTCTATCTGGTTGACAACAAAAGACGAACTACCTCTGGTGGTTCTCTGTAGTGTTGGTTCTCGCCGACGTCATCTCCAAGCGGTGATTCTCCGTCTCCAAGCACATGTAAGCTCTCTCTTCTCTCTCTTCAGTTTCCCTCTCGGATCTCTTCCTCCCGATCTCTCTCTGCTTTCTCTCCTGAGGGGGGAGAGCAGAGAGCGATCGGGAGAGAGCCGAGAGAGAGATCGGGCGAGGTGAGAGAGATTGCAGAGGGAGAGAGAGTGGAGAGAGTGATGAGGGGAGAGCAGAGAGATCAGGGGTAAAATATCGAGAGAGTGAAGGACACGGGGGGATAATTAAATAGCATATTATAAATTGAATTATGAATTATAATGAATAGAGTGACTAAGAAATTATGAATTATGATTGAATTATGAATCTTTGTGTAGATTGAATAGCATGATAAAAATTATGAATTATAATGAAATATACGTATCATATTGTTTATGTAGATAGAATTATGAATTATAACTTATGAATGTGAAAAATTATGAATAACATGATAAAAAATAATGAATAGCATGATAAAAATTATTAATTATAATGAAATATGCGGATCATATTATTGTTTATGTAAATGAAATTATGAATTATAACTTGTGAATGTGAAAATTATTGTGATACTTGCTAAAAATTGTTGTGAACTTGCTAAATGTGTTATTTTTTTGATATTTTTTAAATTATTTTTCTTTTTATAATTTTTTTAATTCAGTATATATATTTATTTTTATTAAATAAATATTAAATCATGTAACTTACGTTATGCGTTACGTTATAACCTATGTTAACATAACAGAAGAAAAACGTTGTCATTACGTTATCGTTATTTTGAACATTGGAGCCAACCTATAATGGGATATACCCTAATGGCCACCCGAGCAGGCCAACAGCTTACACTGGTCTTCACTCTGACGGTGACCCTTCGGGGGCCTCCTGAAGGATGGAGGCTTGCCTACGTTGGATGCTTGGAGCCAGCCTATAATGGGATATACCCTGATGGCCGCCCGAGCAGGTCGGCAACCTACACGGGTCTTCACTCTGACGACGACCGTTCAGGAAGCCTCTTGAAAGATGGAGGTTCACCCATGTTGAATGCTTGGAGCTAACCTATAATGAGATATACCCTTATGGCCGCCCGAGTAGGTCAACAACTTACACGGGTCTTCATCTTTACGGCGATCGTTCGGGGGGCCTCCTGAAAGGTGGAGGCTCGCTCACATTTGATGCTCAAAGCTAGCCGATAATGGGATGTATCATGATGGCCGCCCGAGTAGGTCATCAGTCTACACGAATCTTCACCCTGACGGCGACCTTTCGGCCCACAGTGGGACCTACCCTGATGGTCCCCCAAGCGAGTCAATTGTCCACCTCAGACCAACATGACAACACAACTTCGAAGCTGAGAGCTTCCCCATCAGGTAAACATGCGTAAGTACCATGAGGAAACGGATCCCATTCGGAAACCACATTTCAAATCATTCCAAACGCTTCAAAGCAGCTCCCGGCGGAGTCACAACAAATCAAATAAGAATCTAAAACCAGACAAGATCCAAAAAACACCCATATTCTTAATTTTCTTCTTTTATTATAGAATTTTTTCGATTACATTCACCCACTTACAAGCGTGGTTACAACTTACATGAGCAATACAAGATCTGTTACATATGCGTCCTTCCTGGGAGAAATCAGATACGCCCTCAGCGGCAACATCATCCGGGAGATGGCCCGAAGCAAGAAATCCACCAGGCTAGAAGGGCAAGTACACTGAGAACTCTCAGGAAGCCACCAGTAAGGGAGACCGCTCCTCGAACCACAAGTTGAAGGTTGCAAGGCGAGGAGGATACCGATGCCAAGATCGTGACCCTGAGGATGAACTCAGGAGCAGAGGCAGTCAAGTCACCAACATCCGATAAGAGCACTGATGGTCGGCCCTAGAAATCTTAACCACCATCAAATGCCTTTATGCTCTCTGCTCTATGTTTGTTGCAAGAAGGATGGGGACACGTAGCTTCCAGCAACTACTCGCCTTGGTCTGATTGGAGACCAGACGAGCGGACCAGCCAGAAGCTAGTTCATTCGTCGTCCTTCCTGACAGTCGGGCCTCGTCGCAAGAACCGATACCGCACGATGAGCCCATCACAAGAACCGACACCCCACGACAAACGAGCTCCCGATAATCAAGAGAGTACAACCGCGTTCTATATTTTCTCCTTCTTTTTCATCGATGAAGAGAGAAGAAGACATCACTGCACATAAGACATGATGAAGTCTAGAAAGTGGAAGAGCATTCAGGATAGCAATGCAGATCTTTCCCTGAGATCATGTCCTATTTATAAAGAAGAAGCCCAAGTGCCGACTGGTCAATATTTCAAATCTCAAAAGTAAACGAAGCGCCACTTGATTAAAGACCCTACTCATGGTGTTAGATGCAAGACTTAGGCCATCGCGCCGGATGTGCCGCACTTTCCTCAGAAATCTTGCACCTCGAGAAGTAATGGTTGCTTAATTAACGCCGCAACGGATAGGACATGCATTTAAGGTTCTGCCAGCCTGTAGAGCCACACACACCTCTACAAGACAAAAACTGGAGCAACAACAAATTGACTCGAGCCCGGGTCCAGAGCTCTCTTCTCTATCTGCTTTCCTCTGATAGAGAGCTCTCTTCTCTATCTGCTTTCCTCTCTCTATCAGAGTCCCCAAGGACCTATAACTCTTGAGGGAGGGTTCTCGACCTCATCCAAAGAAAAGGAAGCAGAGAGGGCATCTGTAGTGGTCAGTTTTCGACCTCTTCGATATCACACCACGTGTCTATTCAACACCAAACAGACGAGCGACGCGTAGCCATTTCCAGAACCTCTGACAGGGAGTGTCGATCAATTCAAATCCCGAGCGACTCATATAGTTAGAAGGAAGAGATAGAATCAGTTGTGGGGATCTCTATCTATGAGCCAAGTCTCTATTTGAACTCGACAGTTATAACTCAGGAACGGATTAATCATATCAACAGTTAGATAAAGATGGACTCTCGTCCACTTCATTCGAATCTGGATGGCCGACTTAACCGCCTCCGAGATAAGGGATTAAGTGTTCAAACTAAGTTGAACTCCTTAGCCTTATTCAAGGACATGACCTATATGTGTGTGTGTGTGTGAAATTCCTTCCCACAAAGGGGGATTGAAATCCAGAAACCCGAGTTGACTGGAGAATCCCCACCTGTAATTGCCATTGACATAGTGGATTTTTTTCTCTTTTTGTGGTTTTTTTCCCATTTGGATTTTCACGTATTTCTTTGTTTGCATTGGCTTTTCTGTGATTTGATTTTACTTCCTCCATTATTTTGGTGTGTGGGTTAATTCCTTAGAAAATTACCCACTTTAATTTGTAAAAGATGTTAAAAACTCTTGTTTTTTTCATGTACATACATCTTATGACATGAAGATCACTTTAAACGGTATGGGACTTGCATTTGAAGCAGAAAATAGAGTTTCAAGTGCGTCGTAAGAGAAAAATTTTCTCGTGTGGCCACTGTCCTCCCGTTTCCTCACACACACATGTAGACATATATATATAGAGAGATAGAGAGAGACTTGTCTACTTTTGGAAGAATTTGAGCATAAATCCTTCTCACTCAAGTTCAATGCTACGACATTCAAATATAAGATCCACTCTGTTGAAATTGATATATATTATTTAAATTAATTAAAAATTAAAAATCATGTGTTTTGTAGTTTTTTTAATCCATGCATCAAGTAGGCACAAAATGGATGATCGAGAATAACATATTACTTAGATCAAAGACTTTAGGCATACAAATTCTTGATCCAATCATTTAATCATATATAAACATTTAAAAACTCTCACACCAATTTTTCTTAGGTTTCAAATATTCTACGCCGTTAAACTAACCAACTCACTATTCCTTCTGTTCATTTTGCGCCTACTTGATGAATAAGCTAAAAGTATTTAAAACACTTAATTTTTTGTTTATAAACACTATTAACAATGTAGATAAACTCCAGTGGAGTGGATTTTCAAGTTGAATGGCCTAACATTGAATTTAAATGGGAAGGATTCATTTCCATATCTTTCCCAAAGGGCCTAAGTCTCTCTCTCTCTATGTGTGTGTGTGTGCGCGCCGCGCGCGCTGCGCGCGCGCGTATTTATATATGTGTGTGTGTGTATTTATATGTGTGCTTATATATAATTATATGTATATATGGTTAAGGCTTTAATATTCTCAGGGCATAACTTAGTAAGTTATGCCCACCTAAAAAATGCATGATATGTAATAAAATTCACCTAACAATGCATGATATGTAATGAAATTAAACGATCTATTCCGTTTATCTTGATCAACATATTTTTAAAAAAAAATCTATACATAAAAAATCATGAATTTTGAAGACCATTTAACCATGCTTTGAATAGTAGCAAAATGAACGGATTTCTACGATTTACAACTGTTCATTTTGCACCACTCAATGCATGAGCAACCGAACTTCAAAACACATGAATTTTAATGTGTGACATGTTTCTAAGACAATGTATATCTTATACTGATCATTGTATCTTGTTCATGCTGTTTTGAGTCGGGTCTCTTGGCACTCAGCATAACTACCGTCTTTGACTTTAAAACTTTTACCTATGAACTCAAAAGGACAACTATGCTCTTGAGGAGAGCTATGAACCAGAGTTGTTTACTATTCACTTGTTCAGTACTACTTTTGCATCTAGGGGTCTGAATTCACAAATATATTTCTATTTAGTGGAAACTTTTTTTACAGGGTTTATTGATGACATAAGAAAGGATATTTCCATTTTGACCTTACTCGCAGAGGTCTTGTGCCTTCTAGATATGCTAGTGAATTCATTTGCGCACACAGTATCTACTAAGCCTGTCGATCGCTATACAAGACCAGAGTTCACAGGTTGACATTATTTGTATTTAGACACTCGTTTCGTGATGGACGTTTTCAAATGCCTAACTGCAATATATTCTGGCAGATAATGGCCCGATGGCAATAGATGCTGGAAGGCACCCAATTCTAGAAAGCTTGCACAATGATTTTGTTGTATGTTATTATTGCATTTTTTCTGTTTACATAATCTACCTTTTCAATGAAACTTATTATAGCTACTGTCATATTCTAAGAGTAGATGCTGATTCAGTGATTTTTCCTATGCAGCCTAATAATCTTTTCCTATCTGAAGCATCAAACATGGTTATTGTGATGGGCCCAAACATGTAAAACTTGTGTTTTTATATTTTCTGTGTATATTATTTACTTAAACTAAATTTCTTTGTATATAACATGATCAACAGCACTTATCTTTTGTAGTTTCAGTATGTACATTTTTTCTTACTATGCCTTTGCTTTATTTTTTTTGGTCAGGAGTGGGAAAAGCACTTATCTTCAACAAGTTTGTTTAACTGTCATCCTTGCACAAATTGGTTGTTATATTCCTGCACATTTTGCATCCCTAAGAGTTGTTGATCGCATATTCACTCGGATTGGGTGTGGAGACAATGTTGAACACAACTCTAGCACTGTATGTGACTCCAAACTTTATCTTAATTTTCCATGTAAATGGAACTTATCTGTTTAATTTCACTATTGACTGGAAGTTCTCAAATCATTTGGACTTCATGATTTTAATTAGCTTTAGTAACCTGTTTCCTCAAAATATACAGAAGATGTTGGTTATTTGCACCTCCCAAAATCGTGAAACAACATAGTTGCATATGCTTCTTAATATTGGTGCTATTAAATTCAGCAATTTATTATCAACAATTAAGTTTGCAATCTTATTATCTATGTAGCATGGGCACTTTTATTATGAAGTTGTGTCGTATCAGACACGTGTTGGACACGTGTAAGGCACATGTATGATGTGTTTGATTTTTTTTTTCTTTGTATAAAATGTATAATCCTAAGGCACATGTATGATGTGTTTGATTTGTTTTTTCTTTGTATAAATGTATAATCCTTGCTTAGTGTGGTGTGTCGTATCGTTTCGAGGGCGAGGGACCCTTTCTACCTTGCTTTTCATCCTATTCATGGTATTATTATATAAATACCTCAACTTCAGAGTTCTGATGTTGTGGCATGGACTTTAATATGGTATTTAGAGCTACCCACGTTCAATTATCATTGGGCATGCATTTAAAAAGCGGATTTAAAAAATAAAAGTATCACTAGCACAAAAGCCCAGGTTTCGGCCCATAAAAAGGGCGCTCGATGTGCCAGGGTATGTTAAAATATAAATACTTCAACCCTCGCCTCAACTTCGGAGTTTTTGTGCAGTGGCAGGGACTTTAATACATAGGTTGACACCTTTCTCCTATTTTTTCCGCTTGCTCATATATCTCAGATCAAACCTAATCATTCATAACAAAGTTTCAGGGAAGCATCACTGGCTTGCCTTAGCAGTCACACTTGATGTTTAAGTTACATCTCTTGAATTGAGACAGGGAAGAAGAAAGAGAGAAGTGATAGATTGTACATGAAGTAAGGTGGTTGGGGGCAATTATGACAGGTTGGCAGGCGACATGATATGAAGATGTCTTTGTTTAGGGTATTTCAAACATCATTTGAAGCCCCATATAACTCAGTTTTTGCTAAGAAGTTCCGATTGTGATCTCTTGGTCCTTCAAGCCATCAAAGGCGTCCAGACTTGGCATCTTGAATTCTTTTTTTCCAAAACTCGACAATTCTAGAATAAAAGGTGATTTAAGCCCTACTCGCTAATCATTTAAGGCAATTTTATTGTTATCATCAATCAGGTGCTTCAAAGAATCTAGTTGTGACTGAAAATCCTCATTCAATAATCTTTGTTGGGCCAACCACCCTTCACTATCATGTTCATCGTGCAATAAGTCTTTCCTCTCTTTCACCGAGAAGGACTAAGTTTCTGCTTTCTTTGATTGATACTGTTGTCACGCGGATCTTGCTGGCTTGCCTTGCTTGGCATGAGATTCATTAGATTAGAGTGAGGAGAATCCAAGATACCACCTGAAGAGGAAATAAGTGATCCTGATACTGAAGAGCATCAAGATCATCTATTACACTTCTTTGATGTTTTGCATCAGCTATTTTTGAACTCTTAGGCTGTTCAGAAACCACCTGGTCCTTCATCTCCTTGAATTCCTCTATAAAATCATGGATCTGCGACTTGGTGATTAATTGCTACTCTAGCGGGAATATCAACGATGATGCGTGCAGACATGGAGGCGCTATCGCTTCTTCATGCTTTTGATCATTTTGGCTCACCTCTGCATCCACTTGATCAATTTCCTTTTCTTAAAATGGTTTCTCTGACCTTCTCTTAGAAAGTACTCATGCTCTCATTCTCCTCGCTCTATCAAATCTCAATGAAAGAACTGAAATGGTGAGGTTCCAATCATATACTTGTTGGAGCTAGGATTTCCACCTTTTGGTGTTCTTCGATTGAAGTGTTATAATAATGTCTCAGAGTGCGCCTCTAACTGCATGCACTGAACCTTGCAATCACCACTCGTAAAATTTTGGCCTTCTAGACATTGTATGATGCCTCCGAGAGACTAGTTGTGCGGATTCTACATCGTCCAATAATCTGAGCTAGCCCCACCATGGAGTCTGCATGTAGTGGTAAGCTTCTCCAACAAAACACCAAAGAAATAATTAGAAAGCATGAATCGTGTAGTATCCATCCTTGCTGATGATATGTGGCCGTCACGTTGACAAGAGAGAATTTAAAGTTTCCTTGAATAAGGACTTTATTATTCTCCCAAAAGATGAAAACCCCCCTAACGTTTTCGGTTTTTGAAGAAGGCTTGTGTTTTAGAAGAAAATGAAATAAACGAACTCGCTCCAATAGTAGAAAATGATTACAAGGTACTCTTGACAAGAGTCCTATAAGTTTTTATGCTTGAACATTTTGAATGATGATGTTTGAAATATGCGTACGATAAAATTGAGTAATGCATATGAAGAAATGTGAAAGGAAAAGGGGGAAGAAAGCTACCCTATCTTTTGGAGTTGGCATTAAGCTTCAACGAAACTTGTGCACAAATTGAAGTTGAATGTTGTGAGCTTGGAGCCTTGAAAAAATAATGGAGGGCTATTGAGAACACTTATGAGGGAATTATTTGACTCCTAATCTAATGTTTTATAGCACCTTGAAAATTTTTGAGTGTGAAAGGCTGCCTTAGAATGAGAAGGAAAAGTGTACTTATAGAAAATTGGGACTTGCATTCTTTCCTATGAAGTAAGAAGCATGGGATTAAACAATGTAATCATATCTATTAGAATTTTAGAGGAAAGATTTGAGCGTGTTCATAATTTCTCTCTCAATAGTTCTTATTTATAGGCAATTATAAATATATCTCATAATATGAGTATGATTCCTGATAACTTAGAAACTACTAGTGACAAAGACTCTTAATTTAAGTAACTAAGTATTGCAAACTGAAGTATAGATATCAATTATGCCCAGCCTGTCACAAAAACTTGTATAACATCTCCTAAGCAAAGAAAAATATTCCTAATATTTGATGCCAATATGCTGAATCAATGATGTTGATATCGAAGCTGCAAACTGAAGTGATCTGAGTTGGACTCAAATCAAACACTTGGACAAAGACTGCACAAAAGGTCGTATCATATTTTTTGAATAGAATTAAAATTTTAGAGAAGACAAATTTGCTGTAGTAACACCTATGAAGAAACTTGAATTAACAGTAGTAGATGAAGAATAATATGACCTTAAAATAGAGAGATAACCAAATAGAAAAATCATCAGCCAGTAGTAGTTACAAGAACTTCAACAAGTCACGTTGTAGATGTTCAGATAAAATAATAATAAAGGATCAGGTCAGTACATTGGATGCACAACAGAATATTGCAATCGCGACAGGATCTTAGAAAGCATAACAGAGCCTCAACAAGACCTATCAGAGGCAACCAAAGAAGGTAGCAAGGCTACGGGAGATAACAAAGGTAGCATACGTTGCAAAATATGACAATAATAGTTTGTGGCGAAAAGCAATAGAGGAGGTGACAGTTGAGATGACTAGAGTTTTGAATCATATAAATGTCTAGGATTTTTGAAACTTGGAGGCAACTAGGTTTTTTTTTTTCCAGATGAACAGGAACTGTGTGAACAATACCTGACGGTTCATGTTCATCACGAAAGTAGCCACGGTTATTGTTCACGATAAGCATTAAAAAAAATTTTACGGACCATGAACCTTGCTTTGATGTTATATCAAAATTTTAGAGGAAAAGATTTGAGCGAGTTCATAGTTCCTTCCTCAATTCTTCTTATTTATAAACAGTTATAAATACATTTCATATTATGAGGAGGACTCTTAATAACTTAGAAACTTCTAATCATAAAGACTTCTAATTTAAATTACTAAGTTTAACAATTTCAGCTTTAACCCATGCTCTTAGATTTAATAATGTGATCATCAACCTCAACCTATGCCTTGTCCACTTAGTCAAAAGAGAGAAATCATTTCCTACTTGCTGATTGCACCGGTCATTATTTGTTACTAAAGTGGTTCTTACGAGTGTGCAATTTGCATGTGAGATTAAAATTGTACATACTTAAATAGTATGGCTCAGGTTTTATACTTTGTGATTTCTGATTGATGGAAAATGAAACAACTCCTAGTGAGGTTATGTACTATGATATGAGATACATCTAAGAGATAAATGCCAGTAGGTTTAGGTCTTATTCTTCATGAAGCAGGTGCCAAAATATTGAAGCTTAGAAACTCTTGGACTAGGAATAAACACGCTAAGTAGTTTTGCTATCAACTTTATCCTCTTTACTTAGAATTACACACTAGCTTATGATGTTCTTCTCCCTTTTAGGTTTTAGTAATTAAGAATTGGATATGTGGACATATTTGCATCTCACATTCACACATTCACTGGGAGAAGCACATGGAAGTTAGCAGGAGTACATGGATATTTTGAACTTTGGGATGATCTTTTGAATTCTTCGAAGTGGACTTTGCACTTTGGGATGATCCTTTTGAATTCTTCGAAGTGGACTTTTGTAGCTTTGTCAACAAGGAAAGAAATTATGAGGTTCATCGCATATCAGGTAAGGAAACTTGGGAAGCAAGCATTAAGTATGTATTTATGTCTTTATTGATCATAAGTGTGCTAATTTTCTTAAAATCTCTATTTTGTTTCATTAAACTTTTAGTTTTTTAGTTATTCGTTACTTATTTTTCTTTTATTTATATTTATGTTAACCAATGTTTTAAAGGCAAGGTGATTGATGGACTTGTAACCTGGCTTAGCAGCCAGGCGACGCTTGCGACGCTTGTAACTCAATAGAGTGCCTGGGCAACCAAGATGTCCCCAAGCAAGCGGCTCACGTTGTTCCAGTGAGGCACTCGGGGAAACGCCTCAAGTTAGAAAGGGGTTGTGCTATTGATCACTCTCAATTTCTCCTTACATGGGGGTACCCCAAAGGGCACACTTTTAAATATTAAAAAAAAGTGGGGGTGAAAATATCATCAAGCATATTTATGGCTCAATTAGTCCTTTCGAAGAGAAGCTACATCTACTCTTCTCTCTCATTCTCCGCTCTCTCCCCTTCTCTCCTTCAAGTTGGCCTCCACCATATTGTTACCTTTTTCTCGTATTGAGAAAGATACGCTTTTATTCAGAATCTCAAATATGTTTTTTTTTATCATATTGTGCTTTTATTTTCCCTTTTCTTTTTCTTGCATAAACTGAATTAAAATTGAATCTTTTGACTACTTTGATCGTAAATGTTCCAATTCATCTATTTTCTTCAATTTTAAACTTTTACTAAGTAATTAGTTCATAAAAGATTTTGAAGTTTTTTCTTTATTTTTCAGTGTAAAACTATATACTGTAAATAGATTTTGAACTTATTATAAATTGAAAATTTTAACTGGATTGTTTTTTTAATGTCTTTATCAGATCTTTGAGATGAACTGAATTAGCATTTCATTTGAATGATTTTATTTTTATTACATGTGGAATTAGTGAACTTTAGATTTATAGATATTTTGTTCTTCATTTGTTTGAATGTTCTACTAACTAAATACCCTATTTGTGATTTTAACTGTGATTTATTCTTATGTCACGTATGTGTTAATTGTTGACACAAGTTGTATATTTATTTATATGCTTATATACACAAGTTATAATATTTGTCGCCTTTTTCGCTCGGTCGATCGCCTTTTTGACGCTTAACGTTTTTTCTTTGTTATGTTAACATAGGTTATAATGTAACGCATAACGTAGGTTACACGATTTAATATTTATTTAATAAAATATATATATACTATATTTAAAAATTTTATAAATAGGAAAATAATTTTAAAATATCAAAACAATATATAACACATTTAGCAAGTCTCACAACAAATTTTACTGAGCATCAAAGAACTGAAGTGCTCCGATGTCGTGTGGTTTCTCGTCAATTGAAGAGAGATCGACGACGAGTTCCTAGTCAATTGAAGAGTCGTGCAATTTTTTTGATTTTTAGAGCATTACAATGGCTAGTTTCTCGTCAATTGAAAAGAGATCAAAGAGAGAAACTGAAGTGCTTCGATACTCGCCGATGAGAGAGAGATGAAATTGAAGAGAAACTGTAGAGACAGAAGGAACCGCACGGGAGAGTCATCGTCATCGCCGTCGACTGCACAGAGAGGAGGAAGTTGGGTGCTTCGATGCTTCGCTCGCCATCGCCAATTTAGGGTTTCATGTCAATTTGATCTTGAGAGAGAAATCACTTCGATTATTTCTATTTGCAATCTGTGTAAAATGTAAATAACGTGATTTATGAACGTTACGTTATTTTCATAACGTAACGTTCGTAAGCTCCAAAAAACGATCGTTACTAGGAACTACATTTTTTGCGAGTTTTATATAACAGCTGGGTGTCGTTACGTTCTGTAACGGGTTATAACGAGTTACATAACGGGTTTTTTAAAACATTAATTTTTCTCGCCTTAGCATCACCTTTAAAACTCTGACATTAACTATTTATTTAGTTTTATCAGAATTTTAGAGAAAAAGATTTAAGAAAGTTTATAATTTCTCTCTCAATACTTTTTATTTATAGGCAATTACAAACCATCTCATAATTTGAGTAAGACTTTTAATAACTTAGAAACTTCTAATAAAATAAAGACTCCTAATTGGAGTAACTAAGTTTCACACTCCCCCTCAAGTTAGAGTATGTATATCAATCATGCCAATTTTGTTACAAAGACTGGTAAAATATCTCCTAAATAAAGCTTTTATAAACAAAAAATAAGTAAAATTTCTCTTGTTGATGCCAATCCAATGATGTTGATACCGCAGCTGCAAACCGAAGCGAACTGAATTTGAGTCGAATCAAACACTTATACAAAAACTCCATGAGGTCTTATTCATCTCCTTGAATAGAATTAGGATTTGAGTGATTCCCAAACTTAGTAAAAGTGAAAGTTTGAGAGATCCTTATACTCAGTGGGAGAAGTTTTGAAAGATCCTCAAACTCAATAGAAGTAGAGATTTTGATAGATTCTCAAACTGAGTAAAAATGATAAAATTTCTTGCAACAGTAATGCCAATGAAGAAACTTGAAATAACAATAGTTGATGAAAAGATAAGATGATCGTACAGCCAAGAGGTAATCAAATAGAAAATATAACCAACCATTAGTCAATAATCAACATTGTAGATGTTCAAATAGAGAATAATAGAGGATCAGATCAATCATAATAAAATATAGCAATCACGACAGGACCTCAGATAGCACAACAGGGCTTTAGTAAGATCTATCATAAGTAAATAAGGAAGTAACAAGGATGCTAGGAGAGAACAGAGGTAGCATAGGTTGTATAATATGGCATCAATAATTGGTGGCACAAAGCAATAGAGGAGGTGACAATTGATGACGATTAGAGTTTTGGATCATGGAGACGTTTAGAGTTTTGAAACTTGAAGGCAACTAGGTTTTCTTTTAGATGAATCATAACCCCGTGAACAATACATGGTGGTTACTATTAATCATAACAATACCACCCGGTTACTGTTCACGATGAACAATAACTTTTTTTTATGGATCATGAACCTTGCTCTGATACCATATTGGAATTTTAGAGGAAAAGATTTGACCCTCAATACTTATTTATAGGCAATTACAAATACATCTCATAATATGAGTAGGACTAGGGTGCCATCAGATTGGATACAGATCAGATATTGCCTTTAACATATTCGTATTTGCACTCAACTTTCGGATACAGATGCGGATACGAATACGAATATTGACGGATATGAAAACATGATATTCTTATCCACCAAAAGTGGATATCGGATACGAATCAGATATTAGCGGATCGGATGTGGTTACTAATCAAGTATGCAAAAACGGATACAATTACGGATAAACTAAATGGATACACTTATATTACTTTTTATTTCATCTAAAATAACTTAAAATGCAATATAAAGTATTAATTTGAGCAAGAAATAGATGATTACGAGAGATCTGCATATGCTCTCAACAACTGCAAACAAAAATGAAAATATAATGTTTCTGGCTGTGATAAGATAATTTTCAATGTCATTACAAGATATCTACAACTGTAATGCTTAAACAAAAAAAATATATTGGAAACCCACATAGATCATGATGCATTTTACTTATTGAACAAAAAAACACAGATCATAAATCCATGCCAACAAGTACTTATTCAAATTATGTGTACAAACCTGATCCTCTTTTCATCCTTGTGGATTCTGTTCCATTATTGTTAGTTCTTGATGTGAAGAAAATTGCATATACACATTCCTTCCCCTCTGATGCCACAACAATCTAGTTATGTGAAGCAAAAGGGCATGTGATCCTCATACATTAGAGTTTTTGTATTGTCAAATCATGAATATCAAACCAAAAAGAAAAAAAAAGTTTTTGTATTGCTAGCTAAATCATGAATATCAAACCAAAAAGGGGAAAAAAAACAAAACATGAAATGCCTGAGCAGTGAGCATATCTTAAACCTCGTCGAAGTAGAAAAAGCCAAGGTGGGATTGCTTAATAAGACATGCCTACACAATAAAAGGATTTATTATGCTCCAATAAATGGGGAAAATCAAAGTTCTAATGAACTGTCCTTATACCTCCTCCAGCGGTTCAGATCGAGGGAGTTGGTTGGTAGGAAAGGAAAACTCGTGGACCGAGGTGGCAGATCGCTCGAATCGGAGCTCTCATGGTTCAGATCCAGGGCGGGGTTGACGAGGGGGAGAGGAAAGCTTGTGAGCGGAGGCGGCTGGTTGGACTCTTCGGAGAGGTGAGCTCGTGGAGGGAGAAGAGAGGACGAGGGTGGAGAAGGAGATCAAGATTGAGGGAGATTGAGAGGGAAGGGGGCGGCTGGTCGTTGGAGAGAAGAGAAAGTGAGAGAGAAATCTAAAAACCCTACTAATATAGGTATATATATTATAATATTATATTATTGTATAATTGGTGCGATCCGGATCTGGATCCAATGTGATGAACTCTATTCGAATTCATATCCGTATCCGAATATGGATATCCGGATCTGTACTCAAATCCGTGAATGCATAAAAATTGCATTCGAATTCGCATGGGATGCAGATTCGGATGCGAATATCTGTGGGTATCCGCATCCGAATGGCACCCCTAAGTAGGATTTCTAATAATTTATAAACTAATAACTTAGAAACTCCCAATAACATAAATACTTCTAATTTAAGTAACTAAGTTTAACAAGTTCTATTTTTTTTCTTTTATTTTTTTCTAAAGAAATAGTTATTTTATACTTTTTATTGCTATGTTTAATTTTTTTGACTATTTTTATTTATATATTTGTTATATGATTTCATCTTAGTTTTAAAGTTATTCAATTGTAGTGGTACTTTCCTAATCACGAGTATGATATCTACAATACTCTGATCGGCTGAAGAGGAGAACTTTAATCTTGATGGAAGAGCATTGAAGTAGCTTGAATCTTTAGTAAGATCTAAAAATAGTGGAGGGGCTAGCAGAGTGTCTTGGCCTGATGATAATCCTCCAATACTTAGTCAGATCTCTTGAAGTAAGATGAGAAAGAAGAAAACAGAGAGAAGTGAGATTGTATTTGGAATGACGTGTTGTTTCTTATTTGTGGGAGAAGGCTGTTGAGGCCATTATATCAGGTTAGGAGGTGACATCATTTGAAGATTCCTTTCTAATATTTGGTCTAAAAAAAAATAATGTATGTCGAGCATGCTTCTCCTAAGTCATATTCAATTAATCATCAATTAATCATTTGTATATCTATTAGTACTAATCTTTTGTCATTTTGTATGCCGGACTAGTTGGAAATGTAACTGTCTACATTCATGTGAACTTTGGAATTTTTTAAAAAAAAATTTGGCTTTTGAGCTACAATTTAGATGTGAAGTTTGTTTTGTGGTTGTTTTACTCTTTTTGGTCTGAAGATCAAAAGGTGCATTATACTTCTTTCTATCTTACAGAGGCTTATGCAATTAAACCTCTTTCTCCAGTAAATTTGTAAAAAAAATTCAGAACTAACAAGTTGTTACATGTACATCTCTAACAGCTTGCTACTTCTATGTTGATATATATGTCTATGTTTTGTTCTACTTTTAAGAAGATATATCAATTTCCGACTAGTATCTACCAATATATTATTGATCACTTATTTTTCTGCACATTTTTCTACCCCTAGGGAAATTCATATGCTTCTTTCTACTTCTATGGCTTTCTTCTACTTCTGAGCCTAATTTACTTTCTGTATACTGATTTATCAATTTCTGTTTGTGTATGCGTTCTTTTATTTTCCATATTGATAAGTATTTTTTAGGATTTTATAGATTTAAGTTATGTATTGACTTGAGATTACATCATCAAATTTGAAGATATTTTATTTATAAATAAGTCACCAACTTTTATGTCATCGAATAATATGTTTGTTAAGAAGAATGTACAGTTATTGTTTTGTGGCATAATCAATTGGAATCATTAAATTGTCGAAGTTTTTATGTAGCTGAGTAGTGAACCTATATTTCTTCAGTATTGTACTTTGGGGGGTGGGGGGGTTAGTCAACTAGAACTTTTATTTAGAAATGGAACATTTTGTAGAACAATATTTTAGGTCTTAGTCAATTGGAACTTTTAACTGAAACTGAAACTGGAATTTGTTTTAGGTGTCAGTCGAATTGGAACTTTTAACTCGAACTGGAACTGAAGCTTTTTTAAGTTATGATTGGAACTAGAACTAGAACAAAATTGTTTCAGTTTTTATATGGAAAAGAGAATGTTCCACACTTCAAAATTGTTTTAGCTTTTTCACGAGAACCATCAATTGGATGTGGAATTTTTCTCTCTCCCCCTCTCTCTACATGGATCATTTAATAATTATAAATTATCTTCTAAATTTTATTAGTGACTGATATTAATAATTATCTTTCCAAATGTAGTAACATTAATGTTTGATGATTAATGATTTTTTATTAATTGTTAAAGATTGTAACTAGTTTTTAAATCTTGCTAATTATTGGTTAATAACAGTTTTTATAATATTATCTATTAACAGATTTTTTTAATACAATATTTCTATTTTTTATGTTAAGGTACAATTAATTGATTTTTGATGAATTAAAATTTTACAAATAAATAAAAAGGTCAAAAAGACTAAAATTAGCTAAGACTGCTAGCTCGTGTTTGATTCAAAAAAGCTCTATTTTTTATATTTAAATATATTTAGCAAATACTTTTGTATAATTTTTTGTTGTACTCATTAAAACATCTAATTATCATGAATTACTTATACATAATGAAATGTAAGAGAGTTTTTAAAGAAAATTTGAATTTATAAGAATTTCTTCTTCCTTAAAGAGGCGGTTAGAAGCTCTTGATATCAATGTTAAAAGGTTAATTTCAAGAACTACCTAATAAACAAACTATTCACGAAGAGTTCGTGTACGGCTCATTACTGAATTAGCTCGCTTGTGACTTGTTCGATTAATAAACAAGGTCAGCTCGCTCGAGTTCAGTTCGTTTACACCCCTATTTAATAGCATTATTCATTAATATTCTTAAGCAATAATTAATAAATAGTAATTAAAAATAAAATAAATAAGATGCCATATCATCAAATGTTCCAAGAAATATTTCACTTTTTAGTTCTAGATGTTCTA
Source organism: Agave tequilana (assembly GCA_038442645.1). Lineage (NCBI taxonomy): Eukaryota > Viridiplantae > Streptophyta > Magnoliopsida > Asparagales > Asparagaceae > Agave > Agave tequilana. The sequence goes on from JAVJIF010013779.1 coordinate 24,660, forward strand.
AAAAATGTTTTTTTGTTTCAGTTGTTCACCAAAATTCTACTAAAAAGAGTTCCAGTTCTATAAAATATTCTCCTAGAAAAAAGTTTTAATTCTAAGGAAAAAAAAACCGTTCAGTTGACTAACAAGGCCTAAGGTCATTACAAAACAGTATCAGAGCTAACATCAGAAGTGTGCAAAATTGGCTGCCATAAATCTTATACAAAATAGTGCCTCATTGCACAGGAGGGTGGTGGGGCCTACTTTTTGAATCAATGAAAGCCATCTCTAGAATTTCATTTCGTTTGGTGGACTGTTTGTATATACAACTCATGAGGTATGCTATAAGAGGTTGTCTGGTATACAAGAACTATGGCTCAAAAATTAATAGTAACTAGCATTTTTAAGAGAAGAACCATGGGAAATGTATATAGTTTTCTACGTTTTGAATCTATGAAAGCCACCACTATAATTCATGGGGCCACCTCTAGAATTTCACGTCGCTTGGTGTGGTAGTATAACACATGAGATATGTTATAAGAGGTTGTCTGGTATGTAATGATTCTGAAGAACTCAGGAATTAATCAGAGCAGACATTTTTTAGAGAGGGACCATGAAATAGTACATTGTTAAACATGCTCAAACGAGAGCAATTTTAGGATGAGTCTCTAGGAATTGTCCTCGCTCGGTGCATTACATTTCTCTTGTTGAATTTTACCAAGCTCTGTAAACTGCTTCAGTATATTTATCCTTGTCGTTATCATTGTTGTCATCATCGTAATCCATTTAGAATTTTACATCAAAATAGGATTGGCTATGGAGCCTACTTCTGAATTGAGATGGGTCTTTAGAAAGATCGACTAAATTTACAATTGTGGTGTAATCCTGAATCAACCCTGTTAATTCCAGATTAAAGGACTAACTGTGGGAGCCTTGCTATAAAAGCCTTTGACGGGCAATTGACACATGGGGAAACCTACCTCAATTGTTATTATGCTTAAAATCATGCAACCAAGGCCTAACTTCCCAAAATTCTTGTAGTATATCCAGAGAGCATTGGTGGTAATTATTTTCCATAGGATGAATTCATCTATGCTTGCCTGATTAAAACCTAAAGTTAATCAAACATGCCTCTTATCTGTTTTAGGTTCTAGCTCTTTCTTATGTGTTTTGATTTCTGTATTTATTTGTACATTTTCTATATTATTTGCGCTATGTGAACTGATAGTAACGTACGGACAAATGTATAGATTCAATGGAGAAATGTTTATTCATAATAATATAGAAAACTCCATATCAAGAGATATTCATGATCATTAAACTAGTAAACCTTTGAATTTTTGTTCTTAAATTTGTTATTTTCCTGTTTCCACAGCATTTCTCTCACTTCAACTTGACTAATAATTGGTCAATTTTATAATATTCACTATCTTTATATCCTTCTCATCTAGTAGCGGATGCAAGATTTTTTCAGTGTAGGCGTAAATGTAAGAATTTCAGTGTGGGCATAAATGTAATAAGATTAGAGAGAGAAAAAAATTAAAAAATAATGTTGCACCTACTAAGAGCTGAATTCGTGATCTGTACTAATTTAAATTTATAAGTTACCATTTAAGATATAGCTCAAAAGTGCCTTTATGCTAGTAAAAAAAAAATCTATAAAGAAGAGATCATATACAAAAAAGTTACAAATTATATATATTATTTTATTATTTTATAAAACCAAGTGTGGGCATCCGCCCACACTAAACTGTATGTAGGTCCGCCCCTGTTCTCATCCTAATGTTACTATAGTGAGGTTGCTTTCACTCAGACACATGCTGAGCTTGCAACTTTTACAATGCATTTGGGGAACTATACACCACAGGAAGATCTTATGAATATGACGTATGATTGCATACACCAATATTCTACTGTGTCACTTTGTCAATTGCTTGGCAAGCTTTATTGCCACATTATATTGGTACTCAGATGCATGCACCTGAATCTGCTGCACCCAACTTGCTTATATTAACAGTATATTAAAGTTCAGCAATAAATTATCAGTTTCTTGACGTGTTAGTAATCATGTACCATCACTGATATGTCTCACCTCCGTCGCAGTTTATGACTGAAATGAAGGAGACAGCTTTTCTCATGCAAAATGTCTCTCCAAGGTTCATCTTTACAACTATTATGATCCCAATAAGATGAAGCATTTTTTGTGAACTTATGTGCCTGAAGGTTTCTACTTTGAATATAGGAGCCTGGTTGTCATGGATGAACTTGGAAGGGCTACTTCTTCCTCAGATGGATTTGCAATTGCTTGGAGCTGTTGTGAACATTTGCTTTCTCTCAAAACGTAAATACCTAAATTAAACTGGATGCACCTATGCTTATAAGTTGCAATTTTTTGTCACTTTTCCTTTCCTTCTGCTTAATTGCTGATCCATTTAAGATGCACTGTTGTATGGTTGCATTAATGATGCTCTATCACATTGGTTATTAATGAAATGCAGGTTTTCTAATTTTTTTCCCCTCTCATCATTGCATTTACATACTTCTCGGTTGTGTTAGTTCAAAGGCTTTGTCATCTTGGTTAACCTAATTTGATTACTCTTTAGCTCCCTCTTTCTTCAACTGTTATTCCAAATGTACAGCCGCTGTTGGATAATTGAATTGTCAGTCACTCTTTAATGTGTGCTTGACGTCTTGTTTATTGCTATTTCGACAGGTACACTGTATTTGCTACACACATGGAAGAGTTATCTGAATTGGCAACCATCTATCCAAATGTTAAGATTCTTCATTTTGAAGTTGACTTGAGGAACAACCGCTTAGACTTCAAGGTTCCTTTGTAATTTGATTTCATGAAGAAGTGTCCATTTGATTTCACGAGAAGAGTCCCGAAAAAGAGTCCCGAAATTTATTTTATGACTCTTTTTTACTGAAATTTATCAACCACCAAAAACAGTTCCGCCTCAAGGATGGGCCAAGGCGAGTACCACACTATGGCCTGTTATTGGCTGGAGTTGCAGGTCTACCGAGTACTGTGGTTGAGACAGCAAAGAGCATCACCACAAGGATCATGGAAAAGGTAGTATGTCATTTTTTCATATCATCACATCCCATCATTTATCTGATGATTTTTCTGTTGCTGTGTTATCTTCGTACTGTTCCACCTTGTGAAAATTGTTGGCTACAACTCTTTTGGTAACCTTGCCATAGGAGAGTCAGCCATATCCTTTTGGTTTGGCTTGGATCTTATTCTTGCGAAGGTTTTGGGCCGATATATTTAGCTTGTACCACATAAAATAACAAGGTGCTCAACGTTTGCTTTGACAGGAAATAAAGAGGATGGATATCAACTGTGAACAATATCATTCAATTCAAATGGCATACCGGGTAGCTCAAAGACTTATTTGCTTAAAATATTCGAACCAAGTTGAGGATGAGATGCGACAAGCTTTGCAAAATCTTAAGGAGAGCTACACAGAAGGTCGGCTAACTTGATTTTCAGATTTTACTGTAATAAGGAGAGCATTTGTTGTTTCCTTGTATATATTGATCTCAGTGAACATTATATACTGGCAAAAAAGGAAAAAGAAATCAGTGAACATTTTTAAGGAGAGGTACAATATTGGCACAAAATAACCTTCTGTGATTAACTGATTGCTAATATAATGGATTTTCGCTTCCATATTTTTAATCAGCGAAGATGACTTACCATTTGTATTTTGTTTTCTTCTACATCAGTTATTTCCAAAATGTGTCATCACCCACATACCTTCATGGGGGGTTATGCACTTCCAATTGTTATATCCAACTACAAAATTTATCGCGCTGCGACAAAATGTTGAACTTTGTGTCAGATTTTCTGCACAAGGAGCTTTCTTGTAGGACTTGCCTTCATTGTATAACAAGTTCTCATTAGCTTTACAACATTACTTAGAAGCTGCCTTCATGACATTGAGTTTATATTTCATTGGTTCAAAGCTTCGTCTGCTGTACTGACAAAAAAAAAAACATACTAACCGTTCAACATGCTTCTCCTGTTTTTACTGATTCTGCATATTTTGTAGGCCCTCGTTTGCTGGATATGGTTCGGACGTTTTCCAATTTGTACTGGTTTATTATTAAAAGCATAAAATGAAATGATTTTGACACGTTCAGTTGCGCATTTCTATCCAGTGAGGCTGACAAACCACTGACTTGTCTCCCAGTTCAGGCCATATGTACAATTTTTTTAGTTTAGTTGATGACATTATTCTGTATTGTTCTGATTAACCTCAGCCTCAGATTCCACCACACCACCTGGCAACTGGGTAGCCCTAGTTAGTAAGTTTTTTATATGAGTGTTTATTAGCTGTCACACGTCAACATCACCTGAGATTTCTTTCATGAGAAAGAGGAGGGAGTTTACCTACACACACATACATGTCTATTACTGGTTGCTCAAGTTAAATTTCATATTTGACAACTACAGTGATAGAACTTGGAACCACCCACTTAAGAGGGAGGGGTGTTACCAGCAGGGTAACTCGCCAGTTCCCATCACCCAAGATTTCTGAAATGATCTACCAGTACAACTCTTCATTATGCAGTTGATGTGTCACTGATTCAAGGGCATAAATTGCTTGCAGCAGCGGATAACATACATGCAGTGAAAGGTTAGTATCCTATACAGATTGGTAGTACTGAAAAGTACCTTTTTCCTGTATGACACCTTCTCCAATTCAAGCGAAATAACAGGAAAAGAAAGAAGAGACCAGTATAGGGGCAGGTATATCAGTTGCGAAATGTATTTGTGATTGGAAATGTTGTTCTAGTCTTAGATATGACTCTGATCCTCGATTCGACCAGCTTTTCCCCAGAAGCCCCGCACCCGATGTAAACCAATCCTGGTTAGAGCTGATCTAGAAGCGTTGCTTCTTCACTCGTTTCGGATGCGATTATTAATAAAGGAAGAAAAAGGCCCCAGAGTCCTGACGTTGCTGGTTTTAGGGGGCATGTGGTTATGTTCTAGCTAGAATGGATTGGAGATTGAAATTGGACCACAAAACCACCTTGAAATAGATATTGTATATATATCTCTCTCTCTTGGGGCCCAATAGAAAACATCCGAAGACGATGTAAAGAAGGAGGTGGTCCTCTCCCCCGAGACTGCATCGCATCCAGTTGCTAGGCTCAACCTATCCGCCCAATACCTTGCCAAGGTTTTCTTTCTAAAAATAGAAACAAATAAACGAAAAGAAAAAGAGGAGGAGAAGGAAGATGCAAGAAGGAAAGAAAGAAGGAACGAAAAGGAAAATGTTCCCATCAGTTTTAGTTGTGCTATTCCCCTTTCATATTCCTAGTGTATCTCTGAGATATGTAATGATTTTTTCGTGTCCATTGCAGGATACAATCTCGAAAGGTTAGAAGATCGAGGAGAATGTAAAGATTCTGCAGCAATTGTGATATGTGAACCAATGGTGAACCACATGAGTGCGAGCGTTTATCCATTCCAACCTTACAATTGTCACCCAAGGGACCTTAGCTGTTTCATTCGCGCACATGCATCCCTGGACGTCACCAACACTGTACGGAAACAAACAGGGAGAGAGTATTGAGTCTGGGGTCAAGGAGAGACGCAGCCCTTTGGCGGATTCCAGAGGGAAAAAATATATCTACCGATAAAATTAATATTTCCACCTAATCAAAAAAAAAAAAAAGGAGAAAAATCTAGCTCCACATCATTAAAGAACCAAGCCACACCGTAGAGATTTTGATTCACTAGTGATCCACAGATATGATATTCTCCTGGCTCTGCTTCACGTGGCCTTGATTGAGTGAGTATCACACGGCAAAAAGCTCCCCCATCTGCTTATACTTTTTCTCCTCTCTCTCTCTCTCTCTCTCTCTCTCTCTCTCGAGATGATGAGTGAAGTTCCAAGCTTGTGGTTCCTATTAGGATATTTGGGACAATATGTCATGTAGGTTCTCTTACCTATCTGTGGATCCATGTGCCTTTTGGCGGTGGGAAGTGACGGGCCCTTTTGTTACACCTTACTGCCCCCCACCCAAGGCCAACCAAATGATACCGCCGGGTGCTGCCTCAGAAAAAGATACGCCCCCGATTTTAACCTAAGCCAAGCAATTGATACACAGCCAGCACTTGGGCCTCAAACGGATGGATATCCATTTGCATTCTCATCCATCTTCATTCCGTCGCCTTCACTGCCTCTTTTTTTTTTTGGCCCCCCTCAGAATGGGGATTCCCATAGGCTCCCTTTCTCCTTTTTCTTTGTTGTCGAGGTAGTATCTAGGTTTCTTGGAGCAACAAGTATTTTTTTTTTTTTATCTTTTTTTCCTGGGTTATGTGAACCGGATCGGATTGCATAATGGCAGATCCCCTTATTAAGTCCTCTACCAGACACCTGTCAATTATTGGACACAACGAGCGGTAGTTTCCTTAGTCTATTTGCACGGTTAGTGTTGTTATTTGAGATCATAGTCTAATTGGATTTTCTTTACTTATCTGAGAAACCCCCCCAGCTTATCTCCTCGCCTTTTCATCTGTTGTCTTCCGAGGATCACTTGTCTGTTATCGCGTGTGGTAGCCATTTCTTGATGCTCTTCGTCCTTGGCATTCTTCATCGCCGCATTGCAAGTGGCAAATGACGTAGACATCTGAAGTAGATTTGTTCTTTCTAACTACTCTGTGTCACAATTGGCGACAAAGAGGGTGGAAGGAGGTTAGCAGTGAGTCTCTCAACTATCTAGATCTCTTCAACAGTTCTCTTAGGTACTTCAGAAGAAGGCTAGGCCAATGGGAAAGAGCTCCAAGTCCATAAAAAGCCCATTTAGATTTGGAAAAAAAAAGTTCTAATTAAGAAACAATTTAGACTCTATCGGGACATTGAATGCATAAAGTGCCGGTAGTGGTTGGATTTTGACCTGTACCAAGATCATGATACGTGTCCTACTACGTCAGGAGCATCCCAAGCGACCAATGAACTCAACATACCTGCAAGCCCAGTACGAGCCCAAGGAGAAATCCCACACTCATCCCGATCTACCTATACGAGATCTTGATTCTCAGGTCCCCTTCTGAGAACACATCGATCCGGATGCTCATCTCGGACGAAGTTGTTCCACTACGAAGACTCTCCGCGAAGACTGTCGCTTCTACTACGCTAGTTATAGATTAACGGCACGATCCCCGCGATTCACGGATTCAATTACACAGCCAATCATCCCCACAAATGTTACAATGCTCCTACTTCATTGAGAGTTGTTATGGATGGTGGTAGAGATATATGCGTAATGATCCAACAATTAAGTGACGCAATCTGGAAAGTTATGAGGAAATTACAATGTGCAAACCATATAGTTATGGAGATTTAAAATTTTCGCACACTCAATTACAACTCCAACACACACACACACACACACACACACACACACACACACACACACACACATATATATATATATAGACTTGTATCCTTTCAAAAGGATTTGATCCCGGATCCTTCCCACTCAAATTCAACCCTCCAACATTCGAATACAAGATCCACTCCGTTGAAGTTGATCTATACTATTTCAAGTATCTATAAACCAAAATTAAGTGTTTTGAATACTTTTTGCCCATCCATCAAGTAGGGGAAAAACGGACGGCCTAAATAGTGAGTTGGTTAGTTTAACGGTGTAGAACATTTGAAATCTAACAAAAATTAATTTATAGGGGTTTTTAAATGTTTAGATCATAATGAAATGGCCGGATCGAGAATTTGTATGTCTAAAGACATAGATCTAACCAACTCACTACTTTCGGCCGTCCATTTTGCGTCGCTTGATGGATGGGCAAAAAGTATTTAAAACACTTGATTTTTGGTTTATAGATACTTGAAATAGTATAGATCAACTTCAACGGAGTGGATCTTGTATTCGAATGTTGGAGGGTTGAATTTGAGTGGGAAGGATCCGGGATCAAATCCTTTTGAAAGGATACAAGTCTATCTCTCTCTCTCTCTCTCTCTCTATATATATATATATATATATATATATATATATATATATATATATATAGAAATGTAAATCAGCTGACACAGGAGGCAAATTCGTCCTATGTCGCACTCAAAAATCATATTTCCCGAATGAATTTTCATGATCCGACCGTACATTATCATCTTCATATTCTAAGATATACACATATAAAAAATCAAGTGATTTGAAGTTCGTTTACTCATTGATCTAAACGTTCTATTTTGTTCTATTGTTAAAAAACCGTTAATGTTTGAACCCAAAAAAAATGTAGTAAACAAACTTCAAATCACTTGATTTTTTATATCTATATATCATAGAATATGAAGATGATAATGTGTGGTTGGATCTTGAAAATTCATTCGGGAAATATAATTTTTGAGTACGACATATATATATTTACACCTCGATTTCGATTGAGAAAGGGGTTCACTTCTAATTACACCGAAAACACTACACACAAGTACCTTTTCGCTTACTTTCACAAAAACAAGGATTTACATTCTCACACCCGAGGGTCTTCGGCCGACACCACATGGGTGCTCTGACCTAAAAGGTGTTCTTTTCTTTTGTGTTTTTGGTAGGATCAATCGAGAGCGCCCGATCGTCTGTGACGAAAAATCCCTATCACAATGCCTTTGAATCCATAAAAAAGAAACATAAATTTCTAGTACATTTATGGTTATGCTGCTGATTTTTTGAAGAAAATTTGTTGTTATAATTTTTTTTTAACTCATTTCCCTTGTTACTTCTTGGCTCTTTATGGCCCTCAAAAGTCTTAATCCTACTTCAAAAAGTGATGAATATTATTAACTAGAACTTCAAAATCCAAAATAAAAAAGCCTAACACAAAAAAAATGTAAACTTCACCATTATTTAACATAATTTCAAAACTTGTAAGAATGGTCTAAATTTTACGGATCACTCCCTTCAAAATTTACAAAATTGCTTGTAAATATTCAAATCTTTGTAACATTTGTAACATGGACCGTTTTCATGATCCAGGATGCCTAGTATCTTTCTTTTCATGCTCTCATGTTGATTGAGAAGTGATGTTTCAAATCTATTGTTATGCTTCAATTTGATTATTGAACTATATCAGAACGAAAATGACAGTAAATTCGAATTCATGTGTTGAAATCTTGCATCAAAACTTGCATCAAAACTCCGAAAATTAATGAAAAATTGATGGTAATATTTTATATTTTAACATCATGGCTGAGGAGATGCCTACAAGGGATGGAGAAGGTTTTCGTGCTTTAAATTAAAATTTATTCTTTCTTTTTTTTCCCCTCAGGATGGACAAATGACTTTATGTGGAACAAAAAACTTGACATAGGGGCCTTTTGTTTCGCGTAAAAGTCCGTAATTCGTAAATGACTTACAACTCAGTTACAATTACGGTTGTTTGGACCGTAATTCGTAAAAGACTTACACAATCCAATTACCACTCACTTACAGCCCAGTTACAGTTAATTTTGTGATCACGCAAATTTGTATTATTTTTTATGTTAATATTAATTTTTTTTAATATTTAACATTTTTAATATTTATTTGCAATACTAAAACTTTTTAAATCACCAAATAGTTAATTTTGTGGTCAACTTTTTCACTTACGACTTACACATTACGACAATCAAACACCGTAAAACACAATACACTTTTTCACTTACAACTTTATATTACCAACCAAACACCATAAAGTTTACATGCATGTAACTCATTTACAACTGTAAATATCTTTACCAATTACGACTTACGAATTATGGTCAGTTACGACAACCAAACAGGCCCATAGTTAGAACTGAGCGACCTCAATGGTTTTATGCGGCCATGATCTATATGTTATTAAGAATTCATATATAAATCCAATAAGAATTTAATTCTTCTTCTTATATTTATACTAGTCACCAAATAAGCTCCTGAAAATTCAAATCAAATTTAATTAATTTGGATGGAAAAATCATACCCATTGCCACTCCTAACCCTAGATCCAAACCAGAGCTATAGTCCCTGAATCAGCCCTCTGTCTGCAGGACCCACTAGCATTTTCTTGTGACTCAAATTCTTGAGCTCATTCTCACTTCTAAATCTTAATCTCAGCCTTTTTAAACATCAAAGAAAGCTAGCAACCACACCAATAATGGAACAGACTAAAAGCTCACCAAACCAATTATAAGACTGACTGCCATCTCTCTCTCTCCCCCTCAATAATGGAACAGACTAAAAGCTCACCCAACCAATTATAAGACTGACTGCCATCTCTCTCTCTCTCTCTCTCTCTCTCTCTCTCTCTCTCTGAGCGCAGTATGTGCAAATTGCGAAAAGACGCATACTGCTACACTTCCACCACAACAACAACCACACACTAATTCCACGCGCGTTATAATAACTCAACACAAGCTGCTGCTCTCTCTGCCCATTCCATTGTGATTCCAAGCAGCAACTACGCTAATAGCGTGTGGGGAATGATAGGTTCATTTTGTCACTGAGCTTCTTCACTTGCATTACAATCTCAAGGACTCCAAGTCTCTGGATTTCTAATGAACCACGTGTCTAGCTGCTCATGGTGCTCACTCTGGCCCTAGTGCTGCTCTTTAGGCACGCCCATTGTGCACCCACAGGGTACATCCATGGTAGCCCAGTCCCAGCTCTACGCGTCGGGGTCCGGTGAGATAGATGCACGCGAAGTGGTCCATTACTGGACTTTGCTGTTTCGAGCCCGAACCCGGATCCGAGGACCGTAGTGCTGATCCCACACTCGTTGTCTCCGTGGCAACCAGAATTCCTCGTCCACACACCCTCTCGACACACTTGCGCCTTCACAAAAAGCAGGACGTTTGTCTGTTCCCATCCATAAGCCTCCATTCATTATACGGCCGCTAAGATGCGGCTCAATGTGACAAAACAGAGGGGAAAAAAAAAAAAAGTTTTCACTTTTTCAAAAAAAAAAAAAGGAAACTCACACGGACTTGACAGATAGTTACTCGAGCCATTTCATTCGATAACTACGATAATTGAACCCGAAATCTCCTTTAATTTAGAACTGAGTGTCGCCGACAGGCTAACAGAGATTTGAGTCACAAGAAGTTTCAAATTTAAGAATAGATTGAGATCTTTAGTAAGAAAATAAAAAAATAGAACACATTATTGAATAAAAATGGAAGGAAGAAAAAAATTGTAGCTGAAAGTAAAAATACGGAGGCAACTCAGTACTAAAGAGTGACATGATATATTATTAGGTGTCCAATAGTTGTGAGAAATAGTTTGCTTTATATTTTTTTGCCTCTCCGTTGGGAGAGAGGAGATAAAGGAGCTAGAGGAGATGGCGCAGATATTAGAAGTTAAAGGAAACGAGAACGACATTGAAGTAAGCTTAGACAGGGCACGGTCGACCGATAGATAGGGCCCGGTCGACCGGTATGCACGACGTGCACAGACATGACCTGGTCAATGGCCCACGGTCAACCGTCCGATAGACCGTAGCAAAGGAACGGTCAGCTTGAGTGGTCGACCGACTGACATAAGTCAGCTTTCTGTTGGTCCTGGTCGACTGAGCGGTCGACCGACAGACGTGTTTTGCTCTCCTTTCTGTATTCGGACTCCTTTTCTGTTTTGGGATCGAATCCAATCAGGATTTTCTAAATCCCTGGGACTCTCTGGCTCTTGTATTGATTGTTTAATCAATAAAATCTCTCTCCCTTGCCTCGAGGATGTAGGCAAATTGCCGAACCTCATTAAATTTTGTGTTTGCTTGTTTTCTTTATTATTTCTCTGTAATTGTCGTCTGGGTACATCTCCAGCTGCATCTATCTTTAATTGGTGGATTTCTCATTAGTTGTTGCCCTACGTGCAACAAATGGTATCAAAGCATCCCAGATTCGTTGTGAGATCGTGTGGAGGCAGGCGAGAAGGAATTCCCAAGTGGAGGCAGTTTGAGAAGTAACAAGAGGGTTCTACCAACCTTTTGTTCTCCGATTCTCTGAACCAGGCGAGAAGGGAATCCCATCGATCGCATCCTCAAAGGGACAAAGTCGTCGCGCGCTGACCAGACTCCTATGGACACACTTCTCTAAAATCTCAGAGGAGATCTACTTGTAATCTTTTTAGAATACTTGTAATTTAGCTCCTCGACACTTTTTGTAAGTTTTCCCCTTTGCAAAATCAATGAAAAACAAGATGACGACTCTGCTGAGGACTGAATTCTCTACTGATGAGAATCAAGTGTCGCAATGCGATGAACAGACCTTTGGGTCTACTCCTGAATTTAAGGAAGCCGGTGTAGCCAGAGCCCCTCTAGCTAAATCTTCGAAGCAAGTCTCTATGAAGACAGATGAGGCTCTCTGCAAGCCTACCACGGTCCTCTGGCACAACAAGGAAGCAAGCCCGCAATGCAAAAATCAGAATCTTGAACCTGTTACCTTCGAAAACCTATTCGTCCACTTCGACCAAGGAAAATTCGAAGAATTCCTCTCTAGGGGTGGTTCAATGCCCGTGCACGAAAGCACAGAAAGGTCTCGATGGCCAAGGTTTCAGAGTAGAAACCAAAAGCAGAATCCTTCCAACACCTCTCAGCCTCGCGTGTGGCTAGTCAGGTTCCCTGCGAACCTAAGTCTCCTTTTTCAAAGCCGATGTGGAGGCCAAAGCAGAAGGCACTGTATGAAGCTTTAGGCATAGCTATGCCACAAGTTCGTCTCTCTTGCGAAGAAAAAACAAGATGCCTACCTGCTTCGAAGAGACTATCAGCCGCGAAGTTACAACGGCGATGATGCCTTCGCCTAATTGAGGAGCAGTAACTCCTCGCGCCAACTTCATTCTTATGAGCGAAACTACTGATACAGTACCTCAGCGTACGCATCATGTTCGCAGCCGCGAAGTTGGAACCAAAGCACCACAGTATGCTAAACTCGCTCTTTGCAGCAAAGCTAAGGAATTGCCCCTAAGTGCTGATAGCGGTGCTTATGCAGCTTCAGCGCCCAAAGGTATTTCCAAAGCTTTTAGCCGTAAAGTTAAAGCCAAAGCACTACCTAAGGTCAATCACCCTCGCAGCAATATAGCGGATAAAGTACCACACTGTGCTTCGCTCCCCAGTTCATCAAGCGCTAAGCTCGCCCTTCATAGCGGAGCTAAGGGATCGTCCCTAAGTGTTGACAGCGGTGCTTATACAGCTTCAGCACCCAAGGATATTCCCAAGGTTCTTAGCCACGAATTTAGAGCTAAAGCACTATTTAGTGCTAATTACCTCTGCTGTGATGAAAAGAACAGGACGTCATTCTATGCGCAATCCAACAGAGCGTCCGTGTTGGATCGTCTAAGCCCAACTGGGTCTGACTTGCGGGAATTCTTGACAAGCAAACAGAAGTCAGAATCTTTTTAAACTTCTCTCTTCTATTGTCAACAAGTGGGATGTTAGTTGATGACAGTCCACTCAGTCCATTGCCGGTTAGGACCAATCCCCGCCACTCCTCCAGGCTGACGATCAGTTTTTGATCGACTGTCGGTGCAAGCTCCGGTGAAACATCGTAAAAGGAGCATATCATGAGATCTGTCATCTGCATCCGTTAACATGACCGGAAGAGGACGAGAGCTGCACAGGGGCAGACGAGCATCCTAGACACTCCCTACAGTTCCCCAGATCCAGATTATAGCCCAGGCTTGGGCAAAGTCTTGGTACATGAAGAAGGTGTCTTCTAGAACACCAGATCTAGGGTCGCAATACCTTACAGTTATGAACAGCCATCTTCCTCAACTGTAGTAACCTCACCAGAACCAATGAAAGGATTTGTCTAATGGTCTGATGAAGAGGATGAAGACAGTAGGTATGCCTCTTCGGCGACAGTTAGCTCAGTACGAACGGATAGAGTATCAGTGAATATGGCTGATAACGGTAATGATGACCTTCGTCGACGGTTGGAAGCTCAGGAGCAAACTTCTAAGACCCAGCAAGAAGCTTTAGAGAACATTCAACAGATGCTCACTTAACTCCTTAATAACCGGAATAACAATGATACCGGGAGTTATCATGATGAGGAAGAACATCTTAGCAATGAACAGCCAAAGACGGAGAAGTCAAAGGAGGGTTCTTCTTTGACGCTGAAGTCCTTAAAGGCATCCAAGCTCAAATCGCATCCCTAACTCAGAGGAATGAATTAAAGAAAGTAGGGGCAGTCCGTCCTTACCCACTGGAGTGGGATTCAGCACCATACCCACCAAAGTTCAAACCACCAACGTTACATACATACGATGGTAAGAGCTCGCCAAACCAGCACATCTACTATTTCCGATCTCAGACCGGTAATGTTATAGACAATGATACTATTATGACTAGACTGTTCATTGGCACCTTAAAACGGGTAACATTTGACTGGTTCTGAAGTCTCCCTCTGGGCTCTGTCAATTCATGGATCGACCTGAAAACCTGATTTCTTTCTCGTTTCTATTAGGATGTTACCGAGGTAACCATGGCCAAACTCCTCTCTATCGTACAGAAGAATCTGTCCGTGACTACATTGAGCGGTTCAGAAACTTATCTCTGATGTGCCTAGCAGGGATGTCATTACCCATGCTCTTACAGACATGCAGGCACAACTTCTTAGACCAAGTAGAAATTCGCATGGGGGCTGTCAAAGCCCATACTTGAAAAGAACTGGTCGAGCAAGCTGAGATAGCCGAAAAGTCGGCTAAAAAGTTCGAACCATCCACTCCTAAAGGCAAATGGAGTATGAATAATAAAGGATGTGGTGACATGACACAGTCTTCTCAAGCCAAAGAAAAGAGACTATGTCCGTAGAATTGTCAGGGGATGTTCAGTCGAAGGCCAAGAAGAGCTGCTTCAATAATCAGGAGTCTAAGTTTCCTCCAAAACAATACTCATTCAGAGACGATCAGGTGGTCACAAATTTCATTTACTCCACAAAGGGAATAAATTAAAGCTGCTAGATGTTGACGTCCTAATGAAATAGGATGCACGAGCGATCCCAAATACTGTCTCTTTCACAGGATGATTCACCATTCTACCGACAAGTGCTTTGTCCTCAAGGACAGAATTCAAGCTCTAGTCGACGCCGGAGTCCAGACATTGAAGTCAAAGCAAAAGAAAGTCACTGCAAACATTGTGACCCTCGAGTTTGGCAAAACCCCAAAGGTCACAGTTCCTGACGGGACTTATCCAATCCCTGCACCACCGTGATGCCCTTCAGACTAAAGAACGTCAAAGTAACCTATCAGCGGGCGATGAATACAATCTTCCGCGATCATCTCCGAAAAATGGTAGAATGTTATGTCAACGACATTGCTGTCAAAAGCCACAATAAGAATGACCATCTTTGTGACTTGAGAACGATGTTCGACATAATGCAGGCTCACCAACTGAAGATGAATCCGACAAAATCTTTCTTGGGGGTTTCGAGTGGTAAGTTCCTTGAGTTTATTGTTACATCAAAAGAAATTCATCTTGACCCAGACAAAGTCAAAGCCATTCAGAACATGCATCCACTTTGGAATCTCAAAGAGCTTAGAGGCTTGCAAGGTAGACTGGCTTATATTAGAAGATTCATCGCAAATCTCTGTCAACCATTCACCCGACTCATGAAAAGGGGTATTTCCTTTGTATGGGATTAAGCTTGTCAGGAAGCTTATGAGGATATCAAGAGATATCTCACAAAACTTTCAGTCCTAGTGGCTCCCACATCAGGGAAACAATTTTTACTTTATGTGAAAGCTATGGACCATTCTCTTGATGCCGTGCTTGCTCAAAAAGATGACAATGGTCACGAATAGGCTATTTATTATCTGAGCAGGACTCTGATAGGGGCGGAATCTCACTATAATTCTATTGAGAAGGAGTGCTTAACTATTATCTTTGCCGTTCAGAAGACACGACATTATTTGGTCGGCCAAACCATACATGTCATTTTCAGAGTGAATCCTTTGCGTCTTCTCATGACGAAGTCAGGATCATTGAACTCAAGATTAGTTAAATGGGCGCTTCTTTTGTCTCAATACGACATGCTCTTTATCCCTCAAAAGGCGGTTAAATGCCAATCCCTCGCAGAGTTCTTGGCTGCTCATCCAGTTCCGGAATACTCAAAACTTCATGACATTCCAGATGAAGTCTTTGAATCTAATATAACTTCAGAAGACGAAGTATGGTAGATGTTCTTTGATGGAGCATCACGAATAGGCCCTAAAGGCAGGATCATTGCTGGCGTGAGGGTTGTGTTTATCTCTCCATAAAATCACGTCCTTCCTAGAGCATTTTCTCTGACGAAATCATGCTCCAACAATGTAGCGGAATATAATGCTCTACTCATTGGCCTTCAGCTTGCCCATGGAATGAGGGTACGCTACCTTGAAGCTTACGGCGATTCAAAACTGATTATCAATCAGGTTAAAGGCGAATATGAGGTCCGTAACGAGGATTTGGTAGCTTATTATCACACAGTCATCGAATTGGCTAATCTGTTTGATGGCTTTTACATCGGGCACGTATCTCGATCTCAGAATACTAAGGTGGATGCTCTTGCTGCATTAGCAACAATGCTAGCCTTGCCAGTCAACACCGAGTGTCACCTTACAGTGGCGACTCGACCTTGTCTGCTCTAAACATATGTTAAGAACCAGAGAGGTTTATAATATCTCGACGGATCTTGAGCCGAGAGATTGACGATTTCCTTTCATTGACTATGCTCTACACGGTCTGCTGCCAGACAATCCTAAAGAAGCGGCATCTATCAGACGAAGGTCTCTCCGTTTTTATTATGATCTGACTCTGAAGACACTTCACCGTCGTTCATATGACGATGATCTCCTCCATTGCCTTTCTAATTTAGAGACACAGGAAGTGCTTAAAGAAGCACACGATGACATATGCGGAGCTCATCAGCCAGGTCTAAAACTTAAAGATCAGTTGCACAGGCTTGGATATTACTGGCCAACCACGATAGCTGACGTCATCCAATATGCACGAAGGTGTAAAGCATGCCAAATTCATGTAGACTTCATACACCAGCCTCCGGAGTTGCTCCACCCAACTGTTGCTTCATGGCCATTTGAAGTATGGGGAATCGATATCGTAGGGCCAAGCATCCCCTCTTCGACAAAAGGACATCGGTTTATCCTGGCAATAACCAATTACTTTTCAAAGTGGGCAGAGTTATACCACTGGTTGAAGTCAAATCTCTAACGTGGTTAATTTCATCAAACACCATGTCATCCATCGATTTGGTGTCCCTAGGCGGATCATTCATGATAACGGTCCCCAATTTGCAACCAGGTATTCTATCGGTTCTGCGATAAATACTGAATTCAGAATGTGGCTTCAACTGCTTATAATCTCGTCGCTAATGACTTGGCGGAAGCATTCAACAAGACGATCATCAAGTTACTCAAAAAGTTTGTCTCTTCGAATAAGCGAGATTGGAATGAAAAGCTTGATGAATGTCTTTGGGCCTGCGAACCACGGTTCGGACCCCGACAGGCAATACGCCTTTTTCCCTGGTATACGGGTGTGAAGCAGTCATACCTTTAGAAATCCAGATGCCGTCATTGTGAGTCACTTTAATGACTAAGATCACATTAGAGGACAACGATCGGTTGCGTCTTCAAGAACTCGAAGCCCTAGATGAGAAGCGGTTACAAGCTCAGCAGCATATTGAGTTGTATCAAGCTCGGATCTCAAAGCCTTCAATAAAAAGGTTAAACAAAGAGTCTTCCAGAAAGGAGATTTGATTTTATCTGTCAGACGACCAATGATCATGACTCACAAAATCAAAGGCAAATTTCAGCCTAAATGGGAGGGATCATTTGTAATAGAAACAGCCTATTCAAACAGAGCATATCGCCTTATGACTTCAGATAGTGATTTACTCATAATGCCGATCAATGTCAAGTTCTTAAAGAAGTATTATCCTTGATTAAGGATCCTTCTCACGATCAAGTTAACATTACACCTCTGATCAAGACCTCCAAATCTAAGATATGCAGAAGGAGCGGCCCTGTCTTCCTCTAAATGAGGTCATACAACCATGAACCAGTGAGAAGTTAATCATACACTGGTTGTCTCAAAGAAGAATTAAGGTTACACATGCGCTAACCATTTGATCCAACACCTTTAACGGTTAAGGATAGAGGAAAATGTTGGCCTTTAAGCCCAACATAAGTCCTCGATAACTCATCATTCTGAGGGGAATAGCATGACTAGCCTGACTCAAACGGTAGTTAGTAAAGGCATATCAAACCTGTTGACAACTGAGAATTTGCTAAAAATCCTAAGGGACATGTTCCCATCTGATTCCCTCTCCAAAATCACTTACCAATTCTCATCCATAGAATGGTAAGACCACATATAAAGATCTTTTCATCCATTTCGCTGTTAACATTAAATCTATGACAGTGATCTCCTCATTTTTCTCAGTGAGAACGAGACCTTTCCATGCTATATTTAACACTATACCTTTGGCATCCATTTCGCTGTTAAGTTAACATTAAACCTATGACAGTGATCTCCTCATTTTTCTCAGTGAGAGCGAGATCTTTCCATGCTATGTTTAATACTACTACACCCCTGGCATCCATTTTGTTGTTAAGTTAACATTAAACCTATAACAGTGATCTCCTCATT
The DNA here is from genome assembly GCA_038442645.1 of Agave tequilana. Classification (NCBI taxonomy): domain Eukaryota; kingdom Viridiplantae; phylum Streptophyta; class Magnoliopsida; order Asparagales; family Asparagaceae; genus Agave; species Agave tequilana. The sequence continues at coordinate 43,264 of JAVJIF010013779.1, forward strand.
TTTCTCAGTGAGAACGAGACCTTTTCATGCTATGTTTAACACTACACCTCTGGCATCCATTTCTCTGTTAAGTTAACATTAAACCTATGATAGTGATCTCCTCGTTTTTCTTAGTGAGAACGAGAACTTTCCATGCTATATTTAACACTACACCTCTGGCATCCATTTCGCTGTTAAGTTAACATTAAACCTATGACAGTGATCTCCTCATTTTTCTCAGTGAGAACGAGACCTTTTCATGCTATGTTTAACACTACACCTCTGGCATCCATTTCGCTGTTAAGTTAACACTAAACTTATGACAGTGATCTCCTCATTTTTCTCAGTGAGAACGAGATCTTTTCATGCTATGTTTAACACTACACCTCTGGCATCCATTTCGCTGTTAAGTTAACATTAAACATATGACAGTGATCTCCTCGTTTTTCTCAGTAAAAAACGAGACCTTTTCATGCTACGTTTAACACTACACCTTTGGCATCCATTTCGCTGTTAAGTTAATATTAAACCTATGACAGTGATCCCCTCGATTTTCGCAATGACAACAAGATCTTTCCATGCTATGTTTAACACTACACCTCTGGCATATCTTTTTGTCAAGTTAATATTACACCTCTGAGAAACTGCTTTCTGAATTCCTACGAAGTTCTTCTTGTCACGTTAACATTACACCTCTGATATATGATCTTCTATGGAATTCATTTCCTAGCTCCCAGTGAGTTTCTGAGTCCCACTCAGTCTTTGGTGGACTTTTCTGGTTGTCACGTTAACAATATACCTCTGACAATTTCTTTCAAATCCCATCCAAAATTTTGAGCTTGGTAGCTTCTCAATCGGTTATGTCATTGCGCCTCTGAACCGGTAGATAGCCAAGTCTCATCTTTTAGTCCGGCAAGGACTATTTCTTTGTCATCATATGACAAAATTTTGAGCTTGGTGGCTTCTCAATCGGTTACATCATTGCGACCTCTGAACAGGCAGATAGCCAAGTCTCATCTTTCAGTCGGGTAAGGACTATTTCTTTGTCATCATATGACAAATTTTGAGCTTGGTGGCCTCTCAATCGGTTATGTCATTGCGACCTCTGAACCGGCAGATAGCCACGTCTCATCTTTCAGTCCGGTAAGGACTATTTCTTTGTCATCATATGACAAAATTTTGAGCTTGGTGGCATCTTAATCGGTTACGTCATTGCAACCTCTGAACCGGGAGAAAGCCAGGTCTCATCTTTTTAGTCCAGTAAGGACTATTTTCTCAAATGGTTACGATATAACTGGAAATCAAGAATTCAGAAGATAAAACGGGTTGAAAATACAACAGGGGAGTCAATATAAAATCATTTTTTATTGATTCCAAAAGAGGGATACATGAATGCACATATTACAAGCTATGACAGTGCTTCATAGGACTTGATCCATTCTTCAAGAGTGGCCAGCCTAGTCTTCCTCTCTTCAGGAGCCCTGATAAGCGCCTGTGACCTTAACTCAGCCTAATTAAAGCTCGCTGTTTGGGCCAAGCGAGCTTGAATTTCAACCAAGGTTGCCCTCTGTGCTAGCTCCTACCGCAAGAATTCATCATTCTGGGCTTTAAGCTATTCAAGCCGGATAGTCTCTTCAAGACGCACTGGTTCAGCCTTGAACAAAAGGAGATTAGCCTTTCTGATCATTTACCTGGTCTTTTCAATTTTATCCTCAGCGTCAAGAAGAGCACTGTTAGAAGCGTCTATGGCATCCCCGAGCTCTACTTTTCTCGTCTTCAAAGATTTCAAGTCAGAAGAAATTGCCTTAGCAGCTTCTTGAGTGGCGAGATGAGCTTCATGCATCTGAGCAGCAAGATGCGCAAGCTGTTCATTAACTGAAAACTCCAGATCTAACTGGCTAAGACGGCGCCATTCGTCCACATCCCTCTCGAGTCTGTCCACCAGAAGCTCCAATACGACGGTCTAGTCATCCCCTCTAAAGTCTCGGATACTGTCAATGCTTCGGGAGAGGACCACCTTTAAAGCAGAGAATGAGGTAGTCGAGCCCTTTAAGACCAAAGCAATGGATCGCTTCAAGCTCTTATAAAAGCTGTCGACTAACTCAGCCACGAATTCGTTCTCGGCCTCAATTACTCCTGAAAAATGAGCAGCCCCTGAAGACAGAGTTTCCACTAGTTTCACTGGCGTAACTATGGAGGAAATAATAGAAGCACTGGTTGCAACAGAACGAGGGGTCGTCGATGATCTTGGAGGAGTCCTCATTAAAACCAGTACACTAGCCACAACCGAGGTAGGATTAGTGACTATTTTTGGGAGAGTTAGCTCAACCACCAATGTTGAAGAAGTAGGACTGGTAATCACCTTCAGCTCCGCGCCTAACAAGATAGGCGGCACTGGCGAAACCAATGGCATCTCACCCATTGATATAGTTGGAAGTGAGGTTGGTTTCATGACTACCGTTCCCTCAATTTTCATTTCCTCTGGCTGGTTTAGGCTGATAAGAGGGCAACCCGTGATACAAGGCATCCAACTCAGCAGCATCTGCCGCGGTCGAAGCACTTGTTTCACCCCTGGTTCCCTCAAGAAGATTGGTTGGCTCTCTTGAAGTCGATGCACCCAGAGGTGGAACACCTGCAGCAAGACTTTGTTTAAGTAAGGCATAATAAATAGCAGGAGTAAAAAAGGTCGAACACTACCAAAAGATGATGTCGCCTTAATCGTCTTAACGGCTGCATCAGTCTTTGCAGGCTCCATTGAAAAATCTTTGACAGAATCAACACGAATGGCCGGCCCACCTTCACTTATCGAACCCTTCGTGGTCTACCCAAAGAGCTAGAAGTTACGGGACTTCCTTTTGAAGTCCCAGCACCTGAAGGACCTACATCAGCCGTACCACCTCCAGACTCTTCTGAGATGGTGAAATAGCCAACTTCATCGCCTTCTCTATAAGTGAACAGGGGATCATAATGCTTCCCCTTTCTCAGGCAGCCTCAGCTCTTGGGCTTCTCACCGCTTCAGTTCCTAAATCATAAAATAAACAATGAGCTATATGGAACACATAAGAAGTATATTACAAGAACGGAGCTGATCTTACCCGGGACCGGAGCAGCTTTACCAGTAGTCTGCCTAGGAGCCGACAACCTAATAATTAATGGAGCAGGAGGAGGAGGCACTGCAGATGATTCGCCCTCTGCAATAACCGTAGAAGCGTAGCGACAAGGCTTCTTCACTACCCTCTTCCTACGGGATCCACCTTCCCGCTTTCGCTTGAAGTGGACGTCAGGATCTTCCTCCTCCACTTCTTCCACATCAACATGTTCCATGGGGCCGTGCCTACCCCACTAGAAGCAGCTGTTGGAGCCTCAGCACCTGTATCCGCTTCAAAGCGAGGACTTCCTGCATCCGATGCTTCGCTATCGTCAACGGCGATGAATTCTCCGAGGCCTGGAACGCGGACTCTCTTACCGTCGCTCTTCTCAGTGACCTTTCGCTTCAGCCGCTGAGAGATTAACTTCACACCAAAAGAATTAATAGAAAATCCAGTGGGTGTGGAGTTCGAAGTTCTATACCACTAGCAGAATCCCAGGGTCGTCAGAAGGTTCGGAGTCCTTAGAGGCATGCACAGTCGCGCCTCAGTACAGCCAGCAATGAAGAACCGCTAGGCACGAGCTCCATCGATGAGACTCCCCATGAAGGCCAAACTGTTGTTTGGATTGCCTACATACAGTTGGTCATACCCAAACTGACGGGCAAACCGACTCGGAATATAAGGTTCCAGGTAACAGGTGTCCCCACTTCTATACAACAAGTGTGATGGCCGGATGCTAACCAGCCATTCGAAGACTCCCCGACTCAATGACTTCTGTCCTTCTCCTAAATCCTTAAATTCTGTACCATAGCCTGCATCGCGATGTAGGGGAAGCATCAGAAAAGGCTATAAACGTCATGATGGCACAGCAGTTTACGTACTGCAGCCACATAAGTCTTTGATCATGAACACCCCTCGAATCGACGGAGAAGCGCCATTCGAACACCTTCTGGGGGCTCCTCACCGGCTTGGATAATGGAGGGCAGTGAAGGGCGAACCATGCCATCAAATAAGTATATGGCAAATCAATTCTGGGATTTGGCCCGTCGTGATGCAAGATAGTCCCCTTTCCCCGCTTCATTGTTGGTGGCCTACAGAAAGCCTTCGTCAATCCACGAAAGCCCCTTTGAATACAGTACACCATGGCTGGAAGAAGTCTAAGAGAACGACTATGGACTAGACAAACGGCAGACAATAAGACAGTCAGATGAATGATATCGCCAGACGAAGACGGCACCACACATCTCTTCAACCAGACGTTAGAAAACCAGCCAGAAGTGCCTTCCGGGACGTCGGTCGACGAGCCTGGTGGTGGAAACTCCGAGGAATATTGCCTTTCTCATAGGGTCTGTCATCTTCTTCTAGAATTAGATCCCCTTGAGAGTGCTCTTGCATCCGGTGAAAGATGTCTTCATCTGCAACTCCATAATGAGCCGCTTCAGGAGTACCTTCCAAGTCGGGGAACAAATAATTTCCCCTACTCTTCAAACTGCATGAAGCTCCTTTACTGCTCCCATGCATGCTGGAGCAAATGTACAGGTGACACATCAATTCCCGGTAGGTCTCAAACAAAGCGGGCTCCTGCTTCTCTAGAAGTGCCAATTCCACCTCGCACGGGAAATATTCTTTATATGGAAGAGACCCCAAAGGCAGAGCAGAGACTTCCCACATCTCGTGCAGAGCCATGCCCAATTCGCCAACAGGGGTGAAGAAGGTCCCTGTAGCCGGGCAATACAACTCAAAGATGGCGTAGAAGTTCGCTATGCTTATCTGAATGCCATACCAGGTCGCCCTGACAGCCTCATAAAGTCCCAGCCTCTCCAGATCCTCCTCAAAATGAGCAAGGACATATAGAGTCAAGTCCCTCCACCATGCCTTGGGAGGGTGAATCCATCCTGGAGTCCTGAAATCAGTGGCTGAATAATTGCCACAAACCTTAAAGAATTGATTTCCAAAGGTCTGAGCCACCGCGAGATTTTCTCCCACTGGGATGTCCGGAAGTACTTCCCAGGATGAAGACCCAATATGCAGTGAGGAGGACCCGCCCTTGTGTAACCAGGGGACGAAATTATCAACTTCCCTACGTGAACGGATCAGTAGTCCGAGTCACTTGCCACTGTATCTTTCGAGCCCTAGTCACACATTGAAGGAAGGACAAGGGAAAATGCCTCTTACTAGATGGGAGATAGTACTTCTCACCATCAAATTTGAAAACCCACTGCTCCTCTCCAGCTAGCAGCTGGTGATTGTTGTCTGGCGCTGCATCTCCGAACATGAAGCTGGGCTTTCGATAGATTCTTCGGTTGGAATCTTCAAGGGAAGCAGTAGTTAAGATGCTCCTCATGGTGGGCTGAACCCCAGTATGAATAAGTGCATCCCGAGCAGGAGAGCTTCGCTCGCTAAATAGTGAGGCCTGCCCTTGAAACTGCAGGCTGACGTTGCCATCTAGCCCCTTGGCTGTGCCAAAGAGATTGTTTAGAGGACCAGGAGTATAGTGCACTGTAAAAACAAGGAGAAACTATGATTAGTTCATCGGTTTAAGGAGAGCTAAAATACGAATGTAATTTTTGTTAAGGCAAAGCTTCGCTCGGAGAGCGAAGCTGTCCTAACAATAACTTCGCCTCGAAGCATAGCTTCGCCCCGAAGCTTAGCTTCGCATCTACAGTTTAACTCCGACTCCACATGAAGGCAGAATGCAGGAAAATATCCAGGTATTAGCTTCGCTCTGGAAGCTTGACCTCGAACGACAGAATGCGATGAAGCCCCAGGGGCTAACTTTGTCAGAAAGGTACTGTTGCCTCAAAATTATTTTAAGGGCACTAAGGTCCTTTTCAGTTACACTCCAAAGGTTAGCTTCGCAGCCTATCATTCAATAGGATGTGAACCGCCTAAGGGATAGCTTCGTCTGGAAGCTTGAAGAAGAGGCTCTTCAGTTCTTAAAAATTTCCAATCAAGAAATCAAGGGAAATTCAGGGAATTAAACTTCCTAAGATCACTAGATCATGATTGATCGCTCTGGATTCCTCGGAAGATAGCCAGAAATCGGCTTTAAAAGAGAGATGAAAATCTCTAATGGAAAGAGAAGGATCCCTACCCGCGATAGGTCGTTCGATGACCGGAAGAGAAGGACCCTCCGTCGTAGAGGTTGCTACCACTTTTCCTGCTCGTCTTTTAGGAGCCATTGGAGAACTGAAGAACTTGAATGTTCAAACGAAGGAGGAAAAAGAGGGAAAGACTCAGAGTGCTCTGAAAATTCAAAGAGAAGAAGTGCTTTCTCTTCCAGCCCGATCAGGCTTTTATAGGCTGATGATTGCCTAAATGTCGCCTCCTTAAAAAGAGCGCAGGCAGTCGTTTCAAATTAATTTGAAACGGCATCTAAAGCGCCTTCCCAAGAAGCGTTACTTCAGCCCCACAAAGGGCTAACTCCGCCGTAAGTCCAGTGTTGACTTAGCGCGACGCTTGAATAACTTCGCTGAGAAAAATGCTTTAGCTCCGCTAAAAGCACATCTCTAGCTTCGCAAAAATTCCGTGCTAGCTTCGCCAGAAACTGGCTCCTGACTTATTTGAAAATCTGTCTTTAGCTTCATCGGAAGCTTAGTTCGGTTAAGAGTTCTCATTTCCTCCTGGGGGAAAGACTTACCTAAAGTTGGTCCACTTCAGGTGTTCTCGAGTCAAAAAGGGGGAAAAAAACAAAGCAGAACAGCGGAAAATAAACTTTTATTGATTCAAAAGGGAAGATACATTGGCGCTACATTAAGGTGGTTCGTACAACCGAATCATTACTCCAAAGGCATACAAGTGATTCTATCTACTTTCAAGCCAAACTAATTGGACACGAAAGGCCTTCCTCCTGCACAAGGCTGTAATCCTTCGCATAATGGCAGATTTTACCATTAAGAAGCTAGATCTTATTTGATGAAAATTGACAAAGGACCGGTTGCCACCAAAAAGCCGCATCTTCTTTGATGAAAATTGCCAGAGAAAGGATCTGAGACCTTGCAGGTGTTGTCCGCTTTCCCGAAGTGGATCATCTCGGATAAGCGACTACCAGCCCCTTCTCGAAGTGGATTATCTCAGATAAGCGACTGCCAACCTCTTTTGGGAACACACATCAGCTGCCCCAGTTGGTTCCTCCTGCTTAGGATTAAAGTTTCAATTGAAAAATCAAGAGACAAGTTTCTGGTTTCTTTCATTAAGATGAAAGACTGGCAACCACAATTCACTGCAACGCAAGATGGAAAACAGGTTAGCAGTAAAGCAAAGAAACATGCAAGCATGATACGCTAAGTCAAATTCTTTAGGCGAAGCAATTTATATCTGATTCAGTTGCAATTTAAGGATAGATTTCAGTTAAATAGAACAGTGATGATGGGCTAGCTCAGCATAAGCCAAGTCTTAGCTCCGCCTAAGACAGTTATACTGAAGTCCTAGCCTCGCCTATATGGCTAAGCCAGACTGATCCAGAGGGACACAGTCTTGACCCCACCTGTATGGCAAGACTGACTCAACCTTGAAAAGACTAAGTCTCAATTCTTGCCTATGTGGCGAACTTAGCAGGCAAGCATGTAGTGATCTTTCTTTGATCAAGTGAAAATGATAGCTTCGCCGGGAAGCTGGAAAATAGGGCTGAAACCCTTCTCTGCAGATCAGTCAGATACAAAATGAAGAATAAGGGAAATCAATCCCTGAGGCAGCTGATAAAGCTAAATTAAGAGAGATAAACTCCCTAAAGTCATTTGTCCATTGGTAAAGTCTCTGGATGAACGAGACTCACCATTTCTTGGCCGATTAATGACCAGAGTGGGCACCCCCACTAGTTTAGAGATTTGAGTATCTTTCTCTGAACAACCAGGAGAAGTCATGAATGGACTGTTTCCTTTAAGAGGACTTCAAATGTCCTATTTATAGGCCTCATGGCCTGGTCGCATCGCCGCTCCTTCAAGCATAGAAGCGCGAGCGAATTTAAGGCATTTACTGAGCCTTGAGAAAGGGAATAGTCTCCCTCGGAAATGCGCATAGAAAGGAATGATCTCCCTCGTTAATGCAAGAGAAGTTATTTCAACTTCAGGAAAGGAAATAATCCTTTTCGTAACTAGCCGAAAGCAGTTAGTCTCAGAACGACGTTCCAAGACTAATTGGAAGCGAATCTACTCCGGAAGGCTCGGACGCGGAGCTACTCAGACGCGGAGCTACCCAGAATCGCGAATCTACATGATTCCTCGATGAACTTATTCCAATCCGGAAGTAGGATTGAAAGCGAAGCTGAACTCAATCACTATCGCGACGTTCGTACTTCACATACCATCAATCAAAGCAATTCAAAGTATTTCGAAGCCTGAACCATTCCATTGCAGACTTTCAAAAACTTTGAAGGGGGTCTTGTTGATACTTTAAAAAGACAAGATTCTTACTTGCCTGAACAATGTCTAAACTTGTTAACATTTAAAAAAGACAAGTGACAGATAAGCTGACGACCAGTTCTGTACTCATCTCCGAGGGACAAATCAGCAACTTGAACTTTACTGATCCAGTGAAGCAGACAGTAAGCCCAGATTGTCTTTGAAGAGACCTAAGCAGGTCTAAATGCTAGGTTAGCTTAACACTTAGCATCACATGAGCCCAAGGGGATAGCCTCGCCTGAGATGCTAAGTTTGTCCAACATCGCCTTGAAGCTGTTCAAAGCTCTATCGGAGCGCTAACTTACAGTTTCGCCTAAAGTGCTCAGTTAACTCCGTAGAGAGTTAGCTTCGCTCGAAGCCACACACGCAACCGCGCAGAAGGGTGATCGATAGCTTCGTCATAGATATTTATCCAGTTTCGCTGAAGAGCTTTCTTCTGACTTCGCCAGATGCTTCTTCCAGCTCCGCTGCGAGCTCGACGCGGCAGCTCCGCTGCGGGTCTTTGATGATCAACCTTTGACCAATTAAATCTCCAGATGAGGTCAAATCAATTTAAGATCAAGATCAAATCTAATTAAGATCAAATCTGAGATCAAATTTGGTAGTTGTTTACCATAATCAATTGACTCTCCTAGAACAAGTAAAAAGATCAGGGGACATCTTTCAATTATTTGGAAAGAATCAAAACAGATCAGGAGATGAATGCTACTTGCTATTCCTAACTTCGCAGAAGCTAATTTTAGCCTCGCAGCAAGGCTACTTTTCAGATTTAAACAGATTGGTTTAATCTGTTTTCAGATTTTCAAGGGACAATTATACCCCTGCTCTCCCTATAAATAGCCCATCAGAGGCTCAAGAAGGGACAGGCATAGAGAACACACGCGCACAGGCAAGGAGACGCACAGAGAGAGACGGCTAAACAGAGATCTATTCTCTTGCTTCCAAGAATTCAGAGAATTCAGAGAACTGCTTCTCTAATCAGGGTGTTGATATCCTAAGATCTTTCTCTCAAGAAATCTCCAGAACCAGGCGAGAAGGAATTACCAAGTGGAGGCAGTTTGAGAAGTAACAAGAGGGTTCTACCAACATTCTGTTCTCCGATTCTCCGAAACAGGCGAGAAGGGAATCCCATCGATAACATCGTCAAAGGGACAAAGTGGTCGCGCGCTGACCAGAATCCTATCGGCACACTTCTCCAGAATCTCAGAGGAGATCTACTTGTAATCTTTTTAGAATACTTGTAATTTAGCTCCTCGACCCTTTTTTGTAAGTTTTTTCCTTTGCGAAATCAATAGAAAATAAGAAGCTTTCAACAAAACTATTGAAAAACTTCTCAAGCAATTCGTCTCGAAAAGCCAATGTGACTGGGACGACAGGTTAGGTGAATGCTTATGGGCCGATCACACAACTGTCCGAACTCCAATGAAGGCTACACCATTCTCTACGTGTCGCCTTGATGACAGAGATGACGAATGAAGAGAAGCATCGACTGCGACTCCAAGAGCTGGAGGCTTTGGATGATAAATGTCTGCAAACTCAACAGCAAATCAAGCTCTATTAAGCTCGAATTACCAAAGCCTTCAACAAGAAAGTCAAGGAGCGAACTTTCAAGAAAGGTGATCTTGTCTTAGCCGTCAGAAGACCTATGGTGATGGCACATAAGACAAAAGGAAAATTCCAGCCAAATGGGAAGAACCATTTGTAGTAGAGTTGATCTACTCAAATAGAGCTATCACCTCATAACCTCAGACGGTGATACGCTCATGATGCCAATCAACGGCAAATTCTTGAAGAAATACTATCCTTGATAGCACTCTTCTCCCGATCAGGTTAATACTACACCTCTGACTGAAGCTCCAGATACATGATCAACGCTAAGGAAAGCTTTCTTCCTTTACTGGATCACATCACGGTCAATCAGCATCAAGCTAATCAAGCGCTGGTTACATCATGATGCATGATGTAGATATTGAAGAAGAAACAAAATGCAAAACTTCGGTCTTAGCTTGTTTTCTCTAATGTACCTGTGGACATCCGACGCCTCCGATGGCTAAGGATAGAGGAAAATATTGGCTTTTAAGTCAAACATAAGTCTTCGACAACTCATCATGCTGAGGGGAATAGCATGGCTAGCCTAACTCAAATGGTAGTTGGTAAAGGTGTTGGCCCAAGGTTACAATCACCCGTTTTAGTGTGTTTTGATGATCACAAAACATATATAGTTATTTGCACTAATCATGTTTGTTGTTTTAGTGTGTTTCAGGGTTCTAATAAAACTAGAAGTTTTCTCCCTTAAAAGAAGGAGTTTTGACTCAAGTCACCTCAATTCGAGCTCAAGTATCAAGCTTGCAAGATCATATGGAGAAGCCCACTTGAAGAACTTGTAGTCCTTTAGAACCAATGTAAGAAATAGTTTGTTAAAGTTTGAGTTTTGGAAAATTGGCTCTAGGATACACACACACACACATATTTTTATACAAGTTTTCATGTTTAGCTTTTATCCTTAAGTTTCATGCCTTGGTATATATACATGACTCCAACTTTTCACAAAATGAATATCATGTTTAAATCATGTATGTATACTCCTTCTAGCATGATTTACAATACTTCAAAATGTTTTACAAAAATTCCAAGTTCTGTTTCTTGCTGATTTTCTGTTTCAGGCAAGACCGGCCGACCGGACGGTCGACCAGAGCTTGTATCCAGGACGTGCACGCTTGTGCCCGTCTGTCGGTCGGCCGACCGGTCGCCCGACCTGTAAACCCCAACTCTCTGTTAATTTCGGTCGGCCGGCCGGCTGACCGACAGCTAATACCATTGTTTCCCTCTTGAGGCCGGTCGACCGGACGGTCGACCCAAGTCCAACGGCTATATGCCAGTAAGGCGAACAGCCGACCGGACCGGTCGACCGCCAGGCCTGCAAAGTCCCAACGGCTCTTTCCTCTTTGGTGCAATCTGAAATCTGTTTTATAAATCTGTTTTTGGCAGAATTTTTCTGAGTTTTTGGAGATCTTTTCCAGATCAAATAAGCTTAAAATAAATTGATTTTAACCCTTTCCTCTCCCTATGAATAGAGGAGAATAGTCTCTTGCAAAATACCAAGAAAAATACCTAAGTTTTCAAAGTTCTTAAAAGAGAAGAAAAGTTTTTTAAGCTCTCCATTTTCCATTCCTTCTTGAGCTTGTTTTCAGTTGTGTTTTCTAGCAAAGATCATTTTACAACTGAGTTTTTCTCACTACACTTCTTAGAGCCAAAATTTCCTACTCAATCTATAAGGAAGTTGTAAAGAGAGAAGTGTTTGTAAAGAATTTGTGATCCTTTTTGAGATCACTTGGCTACTTGTTACTCTTTGTTCATCTTGTGGAGACACCTCTTCGGTAGAGGTTCTTGTAAGTGGTGGAGCTCGGTGCTCTGGTCTTTGGTAGACCGTGTAAGCATCCTAGGTGGATAGTGGAAACCCTTCACGGCGGTGAAGGCGGGGAGTAGAGCGGTGGCTCGAACCTCGAAACAAATTCTTGTGTTTGCGATTATCTTTTGCTCTTGCTCTTAATTTCGCTTTACTTTCAATTGCTATCTTTTACTCATTATTTCTAATTTGTGATATTGCTTCCATTACTTGTGATATTTCTTGTGTGCACTTCAACATTGCATTTTATACATACATTGATAATTTGTCGATCAAGTCTCATACAACAAGATTGCATTGTGCACCTCTAACTCATATCCAGAGGAATCAAGAGGAAGGAGTTCAGAACCCTTCACCGGGTATTCGGCTTTTAGTCTTGTTTTGAGAGATCGTTGCATCATTCATCCTTACTTGTTTAAAAAAAAAGATTGTTAGATTAGCATTTACACCTATTCACCCCCCTCTAAGTGTTTTTCAATTGGTATCAGAGCGTAGGTCTCTAGGCTCTTGGCTTAACAACCTTAGAGAGATCCTATTTTTGCTAATCATTTCATTCATTTCCACTTAGTAAAAATGGCCGATGGAATTAAGACCCCTCCTAAGTTTGATGGACTTAACTTTCCCATATGGAAGGTTAAGATGACTATTTTCTTGCAATCTTTAGGAAGTCGAGTTGCAAAGGCCGTGACCAAACCCTTTAGTGCACCCCCCGGTGATGAATCTACTTAGTCCGAAATTGAGACTAAGGAATTTGATGCCAATGCTAGGGCTCATTATGCACTCCTTCAAGCCCTTAATGATGATGATATAGCTAGAGTTATTCATTGCAAGTCCGCATATGAAATTTGGACACATTTGCTAGTTACACATGAGGGGACTTCACAAGTGAAGAGGGCTAAAATAGACCTTCTTCGGTCCTAATATGAGAACTTTTGCATGCAAGAGAATGAAACCATAGATGATATGGTTACAAGATTTACAAAGATCACTAATGGACTTTCTTCTCTAGGTGATGCTATCGACAACGACCAAAGAGTAAGAAAGATCATCCGGGCTCTTCCTCCTTCATGGGAAGTAAAAGCAACTACCTTGAAGGAACTCAATGACAAGGAGGAGATGGAGCTAATTGGTCTCATTGGGAACCTCAAAACCCATGAGATGGAGAGAAAAGCTAGGGAGGACATGGCTCCTTCCAAGAAGAAAACAATTGCCTTCAAGAGTCAATCCTCATACTCCGACGAAGACAATGAAGAAGAAGATGACGAAGAGCTCTCACTTCTTGTTAAGAATATCCGGAAGATGTATAACAAGGCTAAGTTTCAAGGAAGAAGGAGATGGCAAGGAGGCAAAGAAGAAAGAAAGATACTTTGCTTCAATTGCCAAAGACCGGGTCACATTGTTGCGGAGTGCCCGGATAAAGTGAAGTCCTCCACCTCAAAAAAGCCTTACAAGAAGAAAGCGTTGAAGGCTACATGGGATTCCGAGAGCGAATCCGAGGAGGAAGTTGACACCGTCAACATGTGCTTCATGGCTAATGAAGGCACAAGCAAGGTACCTTCCAAGGCTCAAAGACGTAGAGGGTTGTGGTATCTTGATAGTGGTTGCTCAAGGCACATGACTTGGGACATCAACAACTTTGCAACCCTATCAAGATACCATGAAGGTGGCACCGTCACCTTCGGAGATGATGCCAAGGGTAAAATCATCGGTATTGGTAATGTTAAACTTGGTACATCCCCTTTAATAGAAAATGTAGTTTTAGTTGATGGCCTCGAGCATAATCTCTCGAGTGTTAGTCAACTTTGTGATAAAAGTTTTGATGTAGTTTTTGATAATGTAGTTTGTAAAGTGATTGATCGAATTTCTAATATTTGTGTGTTTTCCAGTTTTCGTGAAAATAATGTTTATATGATTGATATGTCTAATATGTCTTATAATATTACTTGTTTAAAAGCCCCCGATGATGACTCTTGGTTGTGGCATAGAAGATTAGGCCACATTTCTTTTGACCATATATCTAGGTTAAACACAAAGGAAATGGTGAAGGGTATTCCTTACTTGAATTTTGAAAAGGACCGGGTTTGTGACGCATGTCAATTTGGGAAACAAACCAAGTCTTCTTTCAAGTCAATCAAGGATATCATGACATCACGTCTTTTGGAGTTAATCCATATGGATTTGTTTGGTCCTACTCAAACCAAAAGTCTAAGTGGGAATCGGTTTGCATTTGTTTTGGTTGATGACTTTTCACGTTTTACTTGGGTTTTCTTTTTGGAACCAAAAAATCAAGCCTTTTCACATTTTCAAGCTTTTAAGAAAAGAGTTGAAAAGGAAAAAGATTCTTCAATTTTAAGAATAAGAAGTGATAGAGGTGGTGAATTCATTAACCTACCCTTTATTACTTTTTGTGAAGAACATGGAATTAAGCATGAACTATCTTGTCCTAGAACTCCACAACAAAATGGAGTAGTTGAACGGAAAAATCGAACATTACAAGAGATGGCTAGGATAATGATTAGTGAATATGGTCTCCCACATTATTTGTAGGCCGAGGCCGTTAATACATCATGCTATATATCAAATCGTGTTTTCTTGTGTAAAAATACTTCAAAAACTTCTTTTGAAATGTACTTTTCTAGAAAACCAAATGTTTCATATTTCAAGTTTTTGGATGCAAATGTTTTGTTTTAAATACGAAAGATAATTTAGGAAAATTTGATGTTAAATCTTATGAAGCAATTTTTGTTGGCTATTCCAACACTAGTAAAGCCTATAGAGTTTTTAACAAGTCATCTTTAACTATTGAAGAGTCTATTCATGTGAAGTTTGAAGAATCTAACTCGTTTGTTAAGAATGTTGTAGAAATAAATTCTTTGGATAAAGGTTTGGAGAAAGTTACCTTGGAGGATTCACCTACCATTGGAGGCAAGCCAAAGGATGATGAAGGAAGTGAAACTAAAGTAGAAGAGGTTCAAGGAAATGAATATCAAACAAATGAAGTGGAACCTACTCAACAACTTCCAAAGGATTGGAGATACAATCCCCATCATCCCAAGGACCTCGTCATAGGTGAAGTATCTAAAGGGGTAACCACTCGCTCTAAACTTCATGACTTTTGTGGGCACTATACTTTTATTTCTCATGTTGAACCCAAGAACGTCCTCGAAGCCGAGGCCGATTCATATTGGTTGCTAGCCATGCAAGAGGAACTCAATCAATTTGAGCGCAACCAAGTTTGGCACCTTGTTCCTAGGCCCCACGATAGACCAACAATTGGTACTAAGTGGATCTTTAAGAACAAGTTGGATGAATCGGGTAACGTTGTTAGGAATAAAGCTAGGTTAGTTGCCCAAGGTTACACTCAAATCGAAGGAATCGATTTTGAAGAAACCTTTGCACCCGTAGCACGGCTTGAAGCCATACGGATGACACTTGCATTTGCATCATATAAAGATTTTAAGTTGTTTCAAATGGATGTTAAAAGTGCTTTTCTAAATGGTTTTATTGAGGAAGAGGTGTATGTTGAACAACCCCCCGGGTTTGTTGATCCTACACATCCTGATTTTGTTTTTAAACTTGACAAAGCTCTTTATGGTTTAAAACAAGCCCCTAGGGCTTGGTATGAAAGACTTTCTTCATTTCTAATTTCAAATGGTTTTAAGAAAGGTAAAATAGATACTACTTTATTTACAAAACATGTTGAAAATGATATTCTTATTGTACAAATTTATGTGGTGATATCATTTTTGGTTCTACTAATGAATCTCTTTGCCAAGTTTTTGAATCATGCATGAAGGATGAATTCGAAATGTCTATGATGGGTGAGCTCAACTATTTCTTTGGTCTCCAAATCAAGCAAAGAAAGGATGGAATTTTCATCAATCAAGCCAAGTACACAAAAGAACTTATCAAGAGGTTTGGGCTTGAAGAAGCTAGAGTGAGCAAAACTCCCATGGCACCAACCTCAAAGCTTGACAAGGATGAACAAGGTAAAAGTGTAGACATTAAACTTTATCGTAGCATGATTGGTAGTTTGTTGTATTTGACGGCTAGTAGGTCGGATATTATGTTTTGTGTATGTCTTTGTGCTCGTTTTCAATCATGTCCTAAGGAGTCTCATTTAGTAGCGGTAAAACGCATTATTAGATACCTTAAGGGTATAATTGAGATGGGTTTGTGGTATCCGAAAACCGGACTTTTTGAAATGAAGAGTTTTTCGGATGCCGACTATGCGGGTTGTAGGGTAGATAGGAAGAGTACAAGTGGAACATGTCAATTCTTTGGTAATTGTCTTGTATCTTGGTCTTCAAAAAAGTAAAATTCGGTAGCCCTTTCAACCGCCAAGGCGGAGTATGTTACAGCCGGAGCTTGTTGTGCACAAGTTCTTTGGATGAAACATACTATCCTTGACTATGATTTGCATTTTGATCATATTAAAATATTTTGTGATAATACTAGTACTATTCATATGACTAAAAATGTAAATCAACATAATAAAACTAAGCACATTGACATTAGATATCACTTTCTTAGAGATCATTATGAGAAAAGCGATATTGATATTGATTATGTTTCTACCGATTTTTAACTTGCCGATATTTTTACGAAACCTCTAGACTATGCTAGATTTTCTTTTATTTGTGGTGAGTTGAATGTTTGTATTATGGATTCTTGAAGAAAAACGTTTTATCTTGTTTACCCCTTTTTGATGTATGACAAAAAGGGGGAGAAAAAGCTAGTTTGTTTTGGTGCTTTGCCTCTTTAGTTTTTACTTGTGTTTCTACTTGTGTAAGTTTTATGTTTTATGCTTTATGTATAGCTATTTCTTTTATAGCATAATTTGAGGGGGAGCTTCCAAGCTCCTTTCCCATTTATTTTAAATAACTTATATGTTTTGTCATCATTAAAAAGGGGGAGATTGTTGGCCCAAGGTTACAATCACCCGTTTTAGTGTGTTTTGATGATCACAAAACATATATAGTTATTTGCACTAATCATGTTTGCTATTTTAGTGTGTTTCAGGGTTCTAATAAAACTAGAAGTTTTCTCCCTTAAAAGAAGGAGTTTTGACTCAAGTCACCTCAATTCGGGCTCAAGTATCAAGCTTGCAAGATCATATGGAGAAGCCCACTTGAAGAACTTGTAGTCCTTTAGAACCAATGTAAGAAATAGTTTGTTAAAGTTTGAGTTTTGAAAAATTGGCTCTAGGATACACACACACACATATTTTTATACAAGTTTTCATGTTTAGCTTTTATCCTTAAGTTTCATGCCTTGGTATATATACATGACTCCAACTTTTTACAAAATGAATATCATGTTTAAATCATGTATGTATACTCCTTCTAGCATGATTTACAATACTTCAAAATGTTTTACAAAAACTCCAAGTTCTGTTTCTTGCTGATTTTCTGTTTCAGGCAAGACCGGCCGACCGGAGCTTGTATCCAGGACGTGCATGCTTGTGCACGTCTGTCGGTCGGCCGACCGGTCGCCCGACCTGTAAACCCCAACTCTCTGTTAATTTCGGTCGGCCGGCCGGCCGACCGACAGCTAATACCTTTGTTTCCCTCTTGAGGCCGGTCGACCGGACGGTCGACCCGAGTCCAACGGCTATATGCCAGCAAGGCGAACGGCCGACCGGACCGGTCGACCGCCAGGCCTGCAAAGTCCCAACGGCTCTTTCCTCTTTGGTGCAATCTGAAATCTGTTTTATAAATCTATTTTTGGCAGAATTTTTCTGAGTTTTTGGAGATCTTTTCCAGATCAAATAAGCTTAAAATAAATTGATTTTAACCCTTTCCTCTCCTTATAAATAGAGGAGAATAGTCTCTTGCAAAATACCAAGAAAAATACCTAAGTTTTCAAAGTTCTTAAAAGAGAAGAAAAGTTTTTTTAAGCTCTCCATTTTCCATTCCTTCTTGAGCTTGTTTTCAGTTGTGTTTTCTAGCAAATATCATTCTACAACTGAGTTTTTCTCACTACACTTCTTAGAGCCAAAATTCCCTACTCAATCTATAAGGAAGTTGTAAAGAGAGAAGTATTTGTAAAGAGTTTGTGATCCTTTTTGAGATCACTTGGCTACTTGTTACTCTTTGTTCATCTTGTGGAGACACCTCTTCGGTAGAGGTTCTTGTAAGTGGTGGAGCTCGGTGCTCTGGTCTTTGGTAGACCGTGTAAGCGTCCTCGGTGGATAGAGGAAACCCTTCACGGCGGTGAAGGCGGGGAGTAGAGCGGTGGCTCGAACCTCGAAACAAATTCTTATGTTTGCGATTGTCTTTTGCTCTTGCTCTCAATTTCGCTTTACTTTCAATTGCTATCTTTTACTCATTGTTTCTAATTTGTGATATTGCTTCCATTACTTGTGATATTTCTTGTGTGCACTTCAACATTGCATTTTATACATACATTGATAATTTGTCGATCAAGTCTCATACAACAAGATTGCATTGCGCACCTCTAACTCATATCCAGAGGAATCAAGAGGAAGGAGTTCAGAACCCTTCACCGGGTATTCGGCTCTTAGTCTTGTTTTGAGAGATCGTTGCATCATTCATCCTTACTTGTTTAAAAAAAAAAGATTGTTAGATTAGCATTTACACCTATTCACCCCCCTCTAGGTGTTTTTCAAAAGGTACACCAAATCCGTTGATAGTTGAGGGTTTGCTAAAAAACCTAATGGACTTGGTCCCAAAATCTCTTCCAAAATCTCCTACCAATTCTCACCTATAGAATGGTAGGACCATAAAAATACCTGTGTTCATCTTCCAATGAATTAAACTGGGACTTGTCAAATTAATATTAAACCTCTGACAAATCAGATTTTCTAATCCCAGTGGATTCAGTCAAGTTAATCATAAACCTCTGACAACAAAACTCATTAGTTAGAAATCATCGTTGTTAAGTTTAATACTACACTTCTAACGGCAAATTTCTCATGTCTTAAAAAAAAAAATCAACGATTGTCACGTTAATATTAAACCTCTGATAGTTCATTTTACTCTCCACCCAAAATCCTCTACCAATTCTTTTCCATAGAAGGGTAGGTCCACAAATACAATCATTGCGATGTTAACACTATACCTCTGGCAATGAAAATTTTCAGTACTCCCCAGCAAGTTCAAACTTTACTTGTCTCAACTCTACATGGAGTAACAAGTCTTTAAATTTGTCAAGTTAATATTACACCTCTAACATTCCAAACTTCACTTGTCAATTCTCATCAATAGAATGATAAATTCTCAAAATTGCTCATATCGCAAATCGACACTGTCAGGTTAACATCACACCTCTGACAAATTACTGTTAAGTTAACACTACACCTCTAACAGTGATTAAGTTGCTGCCAAGTTCAAAAGTAAATCTCTGACAGTTACTTTTCATCAGGCTTCCATATCGAAACCGAGATGAGCGACGCTAAGTTTAACATCATACCTCTAGCGTTCAAATCATTGCTAAGTTTAACAATACACCTATGACAATGAATTTTCCTCGAACTTTCCTATCGAAGTCGAGATGATTAATGCTAAGATCAAAACTACACCTCTAATATTACCTTCACTGTCAAGTTTAACATTATACCTATGACAATGATGTTTTCAGTCTTCCCAAATGAAGATGAAATGCTCATTGAGTCAAGTTAATACCACACCTCTGATCCACGTCCATATCAAGTTAATATCACACTTCTGACAAGATTTAATCCAACCTGTTAAGCGAACATCACGCCTTTAACGAAAAAAGTTCTTCTAGATCTCCCGTTAGTCTAGTTTTACTTGTTCTTTTTGTCAACAGAATAACAAGTTTACTTAAAAATATTGTTAGGTTAACATTTCACCTCTAGCAGTGTTTCCATCAAATCCCCAGCTGGGTCCTAGTCAAGTTAATACTAAACCTCTGATGAATACTCATTTGTAATCTGCCGTAAGGGTGGGAAAACATCACTTGTCATTCTCATTCATAGATTGGCAAGTCCACAGAAACCACTCTATTTCTGTCAAGTTAGTATCACACCTCTGACAGTAATCTTAAATTCTCGAAATAGAATTTTTCCCAACGTTGACTTGTTAAGTCACTTATCACATTTCTAGCAAGTCAAGAGTTCCTACTTCTATGTGTCTGATTTTCAAGCAAAAAAAATGAATTCAAGACATATAAGAAGATAAGAAAAAGTATCACTTTTATTGATATTCAAACATATGAAAGTGATACAAGACACTCTCTTATACAATAAGATTGAGTGTTACAATAAAGAAGTACAAAGAAGTCCCTCTCTCTCAGTAAAAGGTTGCACTCACTCTTCGAGGCATTTTCACCACTCCAAATACAAGATGTTTGAAAGAGCGCCGAAAAAAGACTGATCAGTGTTGAGACGATCGGATGCTGATTATACCATGATGCATGATATAAACATTGAAGAAGCTCATCCTGACCGAGAACAATGGTGTTTCTCGAGGTTCGAAATGTAGAAGAACATTCTGATTCCACCCGACCAACTGGTGTGGGCCATAGTCCTTCGTTGATGAACATCTCCACCACCAGAAAGTCATTTAATGAGCAGGAGTTTTTCGTCGATGTCACTTCTGGGAGTAAGATTGGTGAAGGGAGGATCCGAGACCTTATAGGTGACGTCCTCTTTCCCGTGACCTGCAAGAGGACCATACCCACCACCATACCCACTGTGACCATGACAAACCCTGGGGCATTGCTGGTGCGTCATATCCAATAAGGCCTTGACGGATGTCATTAACCGCACGAATCCTCCTTGCCCATGAACAGGAGCTTTGATTCTCCGAACGTTCGCCAATCGAACAAGCTCGCTGGCCGAAATATTCTCCCAAGAGTCCAGTAAAGATGCGAAAGACTGACGGAGACTGCCAAAACTTGCAAGAAGGAAAAACCAAAAGGTTAAAATTCTGTTAAGTCAGAACTGTAAGGGCAGATGCGGTTGAAGTTGTATACTTCAGACGCGGGGATGACCCAGTGCAGAAGGTTTAAAATTCTGTCAAGATAGCAGCATAAAAGTTGAAGGGTAGATGCGGTTGAAATTGTGAACTTCAGACGCGGATTTAACCAGCGTAGATCTGAACGCAGTCTAGTTTTAGACCCGCATCCAAGATACGAGATGCGAGATAGATCAGACGTAAAACAAACCCGCGTTTGAGAAACAGAAGTTGCCACATCCAAGTTCAGGGACCTCAAAAGAATTCTTTAAGTCAAGAACCTCAAACACGAGTTTCGTATACGAAGCTCGCGTCTCAAGATCCAAGTACAGAGTTCATCATACTCACATTTAAATGATTTTCAGTTAGGGTTCAAAGTCGATCAACTCGCGCTTCATCAAGAAGTCTAAAGGACGCGTCTTCTAAATATGGGCGCATCAGTCAGACTTCAAGAGAAGATCAAGAGATTGAATCTCTTCAAGGGACAAGAAAATAAAAACTCAGTGGGACTGAGTATTTCATGGCGACAAGTGGTTCCTACCCGAAGAAGAACTCTTTAGAAGTTGAACTTTATGCATCAAGGCGCGGCCATAAAAAGTACTTAAAGCTATGCTTTTTGATCTTGAAATCACATGACAGTGATAAGCTCTGCAGAAGATTAAAGGAAAACATGAAAGTTTTAAGTTCTTGCTGTCTATTGGAACATATCTCTTTGAAGGGAAGAAGGACAAATTAAAACGAAGACCCCAGAGCGCATACTCTTAAAGAGAAACAATCTGAATAATAAACTGTTAAGGGATAATGCCTATTTATAGGCAAGCCATAAGGCTTGCAATTAATTTCATAAAAATCAAAGCCATCAGCCTTAATTCCTGCACGAACGTTAAAGCCCAATAAGGAGCTGACGCGTGGATTGCCACTTCGGAAAACATCGAAAGACACAAGTCTCCAATCATCAACGCAGACTTGGCATTAAAAGATCTAACAAGATCTTTAAGATGGACTGCATGTGACGCCTAGGAGGGTGCATCAGCGCAGACTCAAAGGTCGCGTCCTGAAACCCGCGTCCTTTCATGAACCCGAAGGCTGCGTTTCCTTCATTCCTACTGAAGGATCCACAACCGCGTAACCTGGAGTGGTTCAGAGCCGCGTCTCCTCAGCAAATTGGGTCCACCTTCCACGACTATTTAGGGATTGCATCTTGAGTTGACACCAATTCATAAGACTTAAAAGCTGCGTCCTGAAGTCCGCGTCCTCAACAACCAGCGGAGACCCGCGCGTTATTCTCAAGGAGACCAAAACTACGCCTTCACTGCAAGATGAAAGCCACATCCCCATGATAAACTCAGTACAGTTGCACCCTATCAAGGGACCAGAGCCACGTCTCTATTGAGTCAGTGTCGCGTCCCCATCAACCAGTTGAGACCCGTGCGTCAATCTTGAGGAGCCCAAAACGCGGACTCGCGCTTAACAAAAACCGCGTCCTTCCAAAGGTCGCGCCTCTTCAGCAAGGCCAAAGCCGCGCCTAGTCAATGAAATCACCTAGAGGGGGTGAATAGGTGATAATGCTAATCTCGAAACTAAATGCGAAAGCTAAAAACTATTTTGCAACACACTTAATACAACCAATAAGTGTAACCAAATTCCCTGTGAAGGGCTCTGGACTAACTCCTCTTGATCCCCTAGATAAGGGTTGAGGTGCTATATGAAGCTCTTGTGGTTAAGTATAAGTGAGGCACACACAAGTAAGCCTAGCATATAAAGATGAACAATATGAAATAATGCAAGGCACAAATGCAAGCGATAAGATATGAATGAATGAATGATGCTTTGCACAAATAAAAGAGAGAGAGGGTTTAGAGGCAATGGATCAAACGCAAACACAATGATATGTTTCGAGATTCGAGCCCCTAGCTCTACGTCCCCCCGCCTTCACTGAGAAGGATTTCTAATCCACTATCTTGTCCACCGAGGACTCTCACCGAGGGAACCTCCACCGAGAAGGATTTGTACAACAAGGGAGTACCGAACTCCTCTCTCAACCAACAACCTCCACCGAGGCAATACAACCACAATCCACCTCTACCGAAGAGGGATTAGGCCCGTAGCCAAACAACCACAAATCACCTCTACCGAAGAGGGATACAAAAGCCAAACTCTACCTCTCACTAGAGGAAGCAAACCAACAATCTCAACCTCTACCAAAGAGGGAGCAACCCAAAAAGAATAAGGGTTTACAACTTGGAGGTTTAAACAACCTCAAACACTTCTCTTTTCCCACAAATAAAATGATCCTATAGAATAGGATAGACGATAGCTCAAGTGTGGAAAAAACTAGAGTTTAGAAAACAAAAACTTAAAGAAAAATACTTGGGAAAAACTCTTTGAAGATGATAGAATTGAAGAACAAAACCAATCTCCCAAATTTCTATTTTCTTTGATTTTCCCAAACCCTAAAACACAAAACCAAATTGGAAGTTTAAAGCCCAAAAACACTTTTGAAAACTTGTTTTAAACACTAGAGAAACTCTGGAATTTTTCTTGTCAAAAGTCTTGTAAAAATCCCCAAAGAGATGGGGTATAAATAGGCTCCCCAAGAAACTAGCCGTTAGGCTGATCTGTCAGCCTGCCAGGCTGGCGGTCGACCGGCCGGTCGACCGCCAACGGTCATAAATATGACCGTTGGAGCAGCCCGGTCGACCGCCCGGTCGACCGCCCAGATACAGAGAGCAAAGCTCTCTGGTCTGGTCGACCGCCCGGTCGACCGGCCCATTGCCTGGCCAGACATGCACAGACCTGTGCACGTCAGTCGACCGACAGGTCGACCGGCTTTGGCTTACGGTCAACCTTCCCGGTCGACCGCCAAAACCTGGCAGCCAATTTCTGGGTCAGAAAATCATGTTAAATTTTTTTTAATAAATCTTGTAAAATATATAAAAATTCTCAAAAATAGTTTTAACATTTTGCATTGATATATAAACATGTGGTAAAAATTTCAACTCAAATATCAAGCAATTTGAACTATTTTTGTGTCTTATCATTTTATCAAAAACCAAAAACTGTATTTTTCCAAACTTTGATTTTTCAATAGGAAATTTGATTTTTCCTAAAACTCATTTAAATACAAAAACATGATACTTTAACACTTTAAAGCATGTTGCATATGGACATAGGTCCAATATACATGAAACATATACATATCATAGTTTTTGTCTTTAATTCCAAAAAAATGTTTTGTTAAAAATACCAAAACATAAAACACATGAATAGGTATGTCAAACTAAGTTTGTATAAGTCATGAAGCATGTATGTATATCGAACACGTCTAATATACATAAAAACCATTTAAACTTGTTTTGATCTAATCTATTCATGAAAATCAATATCCATAAAACGTGTGTGTTGTGCACTTGAGCATATCAACTATTCTTATCTTTACACATGGATCTAAAACACACTAAATTAAACTATGCATACCTAAGTCTTCTTGACGATCTTCATCTTCAAGTCGACTCGATCCAAACGGTGATCCACGAGCTAGACTCCAACGAGTGCTATGTATCATCATGATGCTCGGGCTATGGAATCACCATGTGAAGGCTTCAAAACTCATCTTGTTGAAGCAATCACCAACTAATATCTTGCTAAATGATCTGAAACTAAAATCACAAGATTATTAGTAAACATAACTACATGAGTTAATCATCATCAAAACTAGAGTGGAAGGCCTCTGGGCCAACAATCTCTCCCTTTTTGATGATGACAAAACTCATGGAGTTATATATGCATGGATTAAAGTTAAGCTTCAAAGAAGCTCCCCCTTAACTCATGCATAGCAATAAACATAATAAATATGCAATGAAAGCTCATAAACATGTATGCATAGACATGCATAAAACGTGCTCTTGATACCAATAAAAACATGTTCTTAAATAATGCTCTTGATACCAATTAAACAATTAAACGACAAACTAATAAATAAAATAAAACATGTATATAAACTCAAATACTTCTCCCCCTTTTTGTCAATCATCAACAAGGGGTCAAAGTAAAAGCAAATCAATAAATTCTTCTACCCCTGTTTGTTCGAAACAAAGAATCAACTAAGGGGTCAAACAAAGCAAATCAATAAATAGATATATGCGATATACATTCATGAAGAGGAAGACGCTAAGTTAACTTCCCTACATATATGCATTACATGAAGAAAAGATGACAAGCCCTAATTCACATAACACATAATATGCAATGTATAAGAAGAGATGTGAAGCTCCCCCTACACACGTGTATCGCATAAAGAAGAGTTGTCAAGCTCCTCAATATAAGATACACTCAATATGAATCTATATGTAGAAGAGATGTTAAGCTCTCCTTGCATATATGCAATCATATCAAAATATTTTTAATATTTCTTATTAAAACACAAATTTGAATTTTCTCAATAAAATAAATTTGATACCAATTAAGAATGTGTCAAAGTATTGCGTGCATCTTGATACCAATTGAAATTAAACATAACAAATTTTGAATTTCTAAACAAAAATTTTGATACCAATTTAAAGTATTATTCTTTTTAAACATATGATACCAAATTGAAATTATTATTTTCTATTCATAAAGTAAGGGAGTGGAATACAAAACCAAAGGTAAACCAAATACCAATTAAAAAAATAAAATACGAGTTTTCTCCCCCTTTATGAAATACCAATTAAAATAATGTCTAAGCTTGTATTAGAATACCAATTGAAAACTAATCAATTGAAACATGATGATCATTAAAACTCAAGCTTAGCATAAATAAAATATATATATATGTATGAAAAATAGATACCAATCGAAATTGATACTCTTCGAAATGTAAGCATACATATACAAAAAAATATATGAGCATACAAAAATGTCAATATTGATACCAATTGAAAGAATCCAATGATACCAATTGAAACAATAATAATATCAAGTGTATATCTCATATAACCTATCCTCCCAATCATGTTCAAGTTTAAAATGATTTTCACTATAAAGCATACATGAGCATGGTCTCCCATCCAACCACCCTTTGAAGGTAGGGTTTTCAAAAAATAGGTTTGAAAATATAGATTGTTTGAAAAACTCTACCAAAGCGAAGAACACGAACTAGTTATGGAAGAATTTGTTAACTAGTACGAAATCCTTCAAGTAAGGAATAAAACAAAAATATATTTCATGAAACTATATAGATCACATGGTCACTAAACACTCAAAATCCATAACGCCCATACATACTCATGAAAAACACAATCATGAGAAACATTTAAATAAGGTGAGTGCACAAGTGTTATGTGAATCATGAAAATAGTCAATTAAGCTCAATATTCCTCAAAAACATGAAAATCATCGAAACTCGATTTCTTCAAGGCATATGTATGTCAAGTACAAACTAAAGTATACATACATATCCAAAACATGCCGAGTCCACAAATGTATATGCATGAAGGCACGTGGCTCAAAGGATGTATATGTATAATCAATAGTTTAGACAAGATGGACATATACATGAAGTGAAAACACAAGATCATAAAATATATCCAAAATGGGGAATATAAGTTAGAATGCATGAATCATCAAAACTAGACTATACTAGCACATCTAATGGGTACAAAAGAGCGTTCAAGCACAAACATATATTGATCTATTTATGGCCCACAATATGTACAAGTATATATATCTTAGTTTTAATGAAAAACTAACATCTAAACAAGTAATCAAATTGTAGCATAAAACGGAACATAAATCATCATTGCAAACATAAAACGATCATTATGTAAATCCACATGTTATTAGAACTATGATGAGCATAATAGCTAAACAAATGGTGAGAACACAATAAATGATCCATATAAACATGGGTGATCTCAAAGGCTATACATGCATGTCAATGGTCTAATAATCATGGCATTATCATAATAATCTATAAACATCAAAACATGCTATAAATAATGAACATGAAAAGCATGCATAAATAAGGAGTAAGAGACCGTTACCAAAACCTATGAGGCAACTTCTCCATGTCTCCATAACACGGTGGTCCTTCCACCAAACATCCCTTGAAAGTGATGCATCCAAATGATTTCAATGAAGCTTGGAACGCATCCACTCCAAGGTACCGCTACTCTCACATCTTGCGAGAGCCCACACCTACATCAAATACAATAGGGGTGGTTTTTGGTACCCATATCCTTTTGGGTCCATAAGGGTTATCATCATTCCTAACCCAAACAAATTTATTTGCTAAATTTGAAACATGTATTCTATCATAACAAAATTTAGCAAGGTGGCCCTTACGTCCATAATGTGTACAAGTGTACATATGAGCATACAAGTGATGGTGGTATCCGTGAGGAGCATGTGTATGCTGTGGATGGTGTGCATGCATAGATGGAACTTGTTTCTTTCGAAACAAAAATTCCAAACGTGTATGGCTCTTGGCACATTGGCTCAAAGTGGAGCCCAAACAATCAACACTCTTCTTAAGCATAGATATATCTTTTTTAATTAAAGAAGAACTGTGGCATGCAATAGGTGATCTAGGCGAAACTACCCTAGCATGGCAAACATGAGCATCAATCTTATTTTGCAAAACTTCATTTTTCTTTAAACAATTTTTTAGATCTTTTGAAATAGAAATTATTTTATTTTTCAAAGCAACATTCTCTTTTAAAACAAAATCAAGTTTCAAAGACAAGTTTTCATTTTTCTTTAAAATTATTTCACACTCATTTTTATTTTTCAAAAATTCATTTTCTTTTAATGCAAGATCAAGTTGAGATTTTAATGAATCCCTTTCATTAGAAATACCCTCCTTCTCTTGCAAAACATTGTTAAGTTTAGAAATCAAAATTTTATTATCATTATTAAGGCCTAGACTTTTCTTTTTCAAAATATTATATTTTTCAATCAATTTTTCACAAACAATAGATAGTTCTTCATTCAAAGCATTAGCATCCACATATTCATCACATGAAGAACTAGCATCAAAACTATCTAGTTGAGATTCCGATTGTACCTCAAGGGGGTCATTCCCTTGGACCATGAAGCATTGTGAGTCGGATTCTCCACTAGACTCCTCCGGTTAGATTGGTAATTAAAGCTTGGAGGTAGATGTGGTTGTCAACTTGTTCCACACTGCAAAGGCGGAATCAAGGTTAGAAACATGCATAAGATAATCTTTTGAAAGCGTGCTTCTAATAGCCTCAAGGGCTTGTGCATTAGCCCCTATATGATTGCTATTACCAAGATAGCATTTCTTGGTAGCGGTAAGGAAAACATGCAAACCTAAGGTCTTCAAATACATGGACATCCTATATTTTCATGTGTCAATGTTGGAGACATCGAACATGGGAGGTGAAAAGCAATCCATGGGTGTGCAAACTAAATGTGTGCAAACAAATATATGCAAATGCAAATATAGATTAGCAAATAAGGATCTCACTTCTAGGTGGTTAAACCTAAGTATCAGGAGCGTAAGCTCTGATACCAATTGAAATCACCTAGAGGGGGGTGAATAGGTGATAATGCTAATCTCGAAACTAAATGCGGAAGCTAAAAACTATCTTGCAACACACTTAATACAACCAATAAGTGTAGCCGAATTTCCCGTGAAGAGCTCTGGACTAACTCCTCTTGATTCTCCTAGATAAGGGTTGAGGTGCTATATGAAGCTCTTGTGGTTAAGTATAAGTAAGGCACACACAAGCAAGCCGAGCATATAAAGATGAACAATATGAAATAATGCAAGGCACAAATGCAAGCGATAAGATATGAATGAATGAATGATGCTTTGCACAAATAAAAGAGAGAGAGGGTTTAGAGATAATGGATCAAACGCAAACACAATGATATGTTTCGAGGTTTGAGCCCCTAGCTCTATGTCCCCGCCTTCACCGAGAAGGATTTCTAATCCACTATCTTGTCTACCGAGAACTCCTACTGAGGGAACCTCCACCGAGGAGGATTTGTACAACAAGGGAGTACCGAACTCCTCTCTCAACTAACAACCTCCACCGAGGCAATACAACCACAATCCACCTCTACCGAAGAGGGATTAGGCCCGTAGCCAAACAATCACAAATCACCTCTATCGAAAAGGGATACAAAAGCCAAACTCCACCTCTCACTAGAGGGAGCAAACCAATAATCTCAACCTCTACCAAAGAGGAATCAACCCAACAAGAATAAGGGTTTACAACTTGGAGGCTTAAACAACCTCAAACACTTCTCTTTTCCCACAAATAAAATGATCCTATAGAATAGGATAGATGATAGCTCAAGTGTGGAAAAAATTAGAGTTTGAAAAACAAAAACTCAAAGAAAAATACCTGAGAAAAACTCTTTGAAGATGATAGAATTGAAGAACAAAACCAATCTCCCAAATTTTTATTTTCTTTGATTTTCCCAAACCCTAAAACACAAAACTAAATTAGAAGTTTAAAGCCCAAAAACACTTTTGAAAACTTATTTTAAACACTAGAGAAACTCTGAAATTTTTCTTGTCAAAAGTCTTGTAAAAATCCCCAAAGAGATGGGGTATAAATAGGCTCCCCAAGAAACTAGCCGTTAGACTGATTTGTCAGCCTGACAGGCTGGCGGTCGACCGGCCGGTCGACCGCCAACGGTCATAAATATGACCGTTAGAGCAGCCCGATCGACCGCCCAGATACAGAGAGCAAAGCTCTCTGGTCCGATCGACCGCCCGGTCGACCGGCCCATTGCCTGGCCAGACGTGCACAGACCTGTGCACGTCGGTCGACCGATAGGTCGACCGGCTCTGGCTTACGGTCGACCTCCCGGTCGACCGCCAAAGCCTGGCAGCCAATTTCTGGGTCAAAAAATCATGTTAAAAATATTTTAATAAATCTTGTAAAATATATAAAAATCCTCAAAAATAGTTTTAACATTTTGCATTGATATATAAACATGTGGTAAAAATTTCAACTCAAATATCAAGCAATTTGAACTATTTTTGTGTCTTATCATTTTATCAAAAATCAAAAACTGTATTTTTCTAAACTTTGATTTTTCAATAGGAAATCTGATTTTTCCTAAAACTCATTTAAATACAAAAACATGATACTTTAACACTTTAAAGCATGTTGCATATGGACATAGGTCCAATATACATGAAACATATACATATCATAGTTTTTGTATTTAATTCCAAAAAATGTTTTGTTAAAAATACCAAAACATAAAACACATGAATAGGTATGTCAAACTAAGTTTGTATAAGTCATGAAGCATGTATGTATATCGAACACATCTAATATACATAAAAATCATTTAAACTTGTTTTGATCTAATCTATTCATGAAAATCAATATCCATAAAACGTGTGTTGTGCACTTGAGCATATCAACTATTCTTATCTTTATACATGGATCTAAAACACACTAAACTAAACTATGGATACCTAAGTCTTCTTGACGATCTTCATCTTCAAGTCGACTCGATCCAAACGGTGATCCACGAGCTAGACTCTAACGAGTGCTATGTATCATCATGATGCTCGGGCTATGGAATCACCATGTGAAGGCTTCAAAACTCATCTTGTTGAAGCAATCACCAACTAATATCTTGCTAAATGATCTGAAACTAAAATCACAAGATTATTAGTAAACATAACTACATGAGTTAATCATCATCAAAACTAGAGTGGAAGGCCTCTGGGCCAACAGTCAACAGAGTGAGAGCTGCGTCTTCACTTCAAAGATCGCGTCCCTCTAGGAGTCGCATTTCTTCAGCAAATTTATAGATGTGTCCCCACTCTGAGTGAGGACTGCATCTCTAGAGCAACATGACCCCTGCGTCTACAAGACTTGCATTCAGTCTTTGCTTCTGCAAATCAGTTCAACAGTACACTGGCACAAATAGACGACTGTTTACCCTTGGTTCAACAGTACGCCAACAACCAGCTCAGAGCACTGAGGGAGTATGGACTGCGTATCTAGACACTCACTACGATCATCTATGGCAGCTTCAAAAGGTTTTAAAGTACACTCACGAAGACCATATTCCAGACAAGATCAAGCTCAGATTATCTCAAATGATTGTCAATCCAATCATGAGAAGTATGAATTCAACCAGAGTCCAAAGTATTTCGAAATCCGTCCCAGTCAACCGCGGAATATCGAAAACTTTGGAGGGGGTTCTGTAGACTGTCTAAAAATCACTGAATAAGTCGGCAAAAAGCAGAATTCAAGCTCCAGACGCAAGGCTAATCATCACCACCAGCGCAGCACCACGACGCAAGGGTTGAAACCTGCGTCTTGACATCACTGCAAGGACCAAGACGCGAGGGTTGAAACCCGCGTCTCAGCATTATAGCAACACCAAAACGCAGAGTTCAAAGCCCGCGTCTTACGTGAAGCTTGACGCAGAATTAGAAGCTGATGTTTCTCAAGCATTACCTCAATGGCAAAACGCGAGGCCCAAAGCCTGCGTCTCGGTTATAACTGCCCTAATTACTGGGTCAATTACTGCCCACGTAATGAGGGAGTTAACTCCCATTATGGAGTGTTTTTAGGGAACACGTTTACCCCCTGAAACCTCTATAAATAGCCCAATTTGCTATGGAAAATGGGTCGAAAAACTCTTGGTAAAAAAAGAACTTCGGTTGTAAGCCGTAGAAGCACCAAGACTTCCAGCTGAAAAGAAAGAGAGAGTTCAACTCTTCTAACAACTTGCTGCGTTTTTGCCTACAATCTCTTTAAGATCCTTGGCGGACAGAAGCTGTGTTATTTCGTCTACTATCCAAATAGAGGATTCCCAAGAGATCCTGACGTTCACCCGGTCAACGAAAACAAGATTCACTTTCCATCGTCACATCAAGAATCCGACTTTAAACAAAGGGGAGATCTGAGCTTGAATATCTCCCCTCTCTTGTAAGAAGATTATTGATCCGCTGTAATTTTCTTTACTATCAAATAAAGAATTTACTCCTCGATCCCGCAATTTTCCCCACCAAATACTCGTATGGTATTTCTCTTCAGGTGAAGTAATGGGAAAGCATATATGGTGCATTCTGTTTGGATAGCTGAGCTGAAGTATGAAGCTTACAATTGATATTGGAGTTTGACGAGAGTTGCAGGTAATAACGACAAACTCAATTTTGGATCTAGTGAGATCACTAAAAATTAATTGTACGTGTGTTGGCGATTCGTTTGAAGGAACATGTTTCGTCTGTTGGCCAAATCGAAATCGTGTGTCGATTTCACTGAGATCGTGTGTCGATTTCGCCAGATGTTCATTAGAGTTTGGCTCAGATTTGAAAAACCTTCATCGAGGTAGAGAATTGTAGAGAGAGGAGATAAAGGAGATAGAGGAGATAGCGCAGAGATCGAAAGTCAAAGGGAGCGAGAACAACATTGAAGTAGGCCCGGACAGGGCCCGGTCGACCGGTGGACAGAGCCCAGTCGATCGCCCGGTCAACCGGTGTGCACGACGTGACAGACATAGCCTGGTCGACCGTGGCAAAGGAACGGTCGACCGACTGACATGAGCCAACTTTCTGTTGGTGCCGGTCGACCGGCCGGTCGACCGAGGACAAGGGTCAGTCGATCGGCAGACGCGTTTTGTTCTCCTTTCTGGATTCAAACTCTTTTTCTGTTTTGGAGTCGAATCCAATCAGGATTTTCTAAATCCATGAGACTCTCTACTTATAAATAAGGGTTAGAGTCCTCATGTATTGTATCCCTGAAATCCCTGGAAGTATACCTTTGATACTCGTTTGTATTGATTGTTGAATCAATAAAATCCCTCTCTCCGTTGCCCTGAGGACGTGGGCAAATTACCGAAACTCGTTAAATATTGTGTTGACTTGTTTTCTCTATTGTTTCTCTGTTCTTGTCGTGTGGGTTTATCTCCGGTCATATCTATCTCTAATTGGTGAATTTCTTGTTGGTTATTGCCCCGCGCGCAACACTCTGCAATAACAATGTCTGATACTTACTTTACTACGACATCAGCGAGATTCAAACATAATTCAAACAGATATTTACATGTGGCGGCCGCAAGTAACACGTGATCATTGAACATGGAATGTAGAAAGTCATGTTCCCACAGTATTCTCTTAGTTTGTCAAATTAGGGTTTGTCTTAACTTGTTGACCTAATTACAGATCGCTGACCATGATCTAACTGGCTACTAGTTTTTAAAAAAAAAAAAAAAAAACGAGTAGAGCACTGTACTACCAGTGCGTTATTGACTATTGTATGTATTGATTCCATCAACATTTTGAGCCACAGCAGTCTGATCAATTCCCCCACTGGGCCTGCAGGGCCGTGGTTCCCAAATTGAGTGCGTATT
The DNA here is from genome assembly GCA_038442645.1 of Agave tequilana. Classification (NCBI taxonomy): domain Eukaryota; kingdom Viridiplantae; phylum Streptophyta; class Magnoliopsida; order Asparagales; family Asparagaceae; genus Agave; species Agave tequilana. The sequence continues at coordinate 76,421 of JAVJIF010013779.1, forward strand.
GTGAGTGTCGATTCAAAGGGACGACAGAAGAAGAAATGAAATAAAAGGTGGCAAAGAATCCTCCACGTATGAGAAACAGTGATCGCTCATATCTGTTGCTTGACTCCTATTGGCCTCCCACTGCTCTGACCTCAAGCAGCATCAAGCCCACACATCCTTTTATTTACTCCCCTCTTTCTCTCCTCCACCACCACCACAACCCCAGCGTCTCCGCTAAAACTCCTCTCATCTTCTCACTCCTGCTACTGCCCTCGATCTCGCATGATCGCCCCTCCTCCGACGATGTCATCTTCCGATTTCTGCAGCCTGTGCGGTGGCTCCGGCAATGCGTGCCCCCACGTCATCGCCGATCTCAACCGGGCCCTGCCCATGTACCCCGCCGATCCGTCCCACCTCCAGGGCCCGGCCAAGGCCGGGCTGCAGGAGTTCCAGTTCTTTGGCAACGACGACACCCTGGCCTGGCTGTTCAACGACCCCAAGCCGTCGGTCCCGGACCAGATCAGGCCCGAAGAGCAGCGGCCCGCGATGTCGATGCAGCCCTTCGCGGCGGCGGCCCCGGCATTTAATTATCTTGAGGGATTCAGGAATTCTTGCAACCCCGTGCCGCTGACCTTCAACGTGAGTTTGAGCGGGACGAGCTCGCCGGACTCCATCAGGCAGTCGCCGTCGGCGGTGGACGTGCCTGCAGCCATGGGTAGCGTCGTGAGTGGTTTTCATCTTTTATATATATATATTTATTTATTTAATTAATTTTCTTTTTATAACAAAACCCTACTACTCAGTCTTCTCTCTTTCGATTTAATTATAGTATTACTAAATTAAGTAGTGTCAGAATTTACATATGATTGTGATTCGTGTTTAACAGAGTGCACGTGATCCCCCAAATATAGACACTAGGAAGTGGGGAGACATTCTAATTTTAAGAACTTCAACAATAAAGAAAGGAGACATGACACCTGAAATAAAGGAGTCCATATTTCTATTTCCATTCTGATGTGCATTTGAAATCTTACTTTGATATAAAAAAGAGAATATTTGATTGTTGCATCTTCTCTCGTGTTCGATTATACAGAATTAACACATTGATTAATACACAAGTGTGAGTCTATGATATAATTAGAAAATCTTTTTGTAATGTAACTACAAATCTCGTTTGCAACACGTCATGATCTATTCTGAAAAACAATTGCACACTGATTTTTGATATCATCACCTGACCTTTTTTTTTTTTTTCATGCTACTTGATTGAATAAAGTGAATAACTCCCAATCCCCTTCTTCAACACGAGAATAGCCTAGTTGAGAAACTTAATCTGAGCAAATAAGTTGTATCAGATGGATTTCCCAAATGTGAAGATGTTATTCATTGGCAATTGGCCATGCCCCTCGTTATATTATTTGATAAGATAAAATATTTCAATAAATTAAAATTATTAATATTTTGTATATTGTCCATTATGTTTTGCAATTACCGTGTTGAAAATTGAAAATGATATAGTGATGTATATAATTTGAAATTATTAATAAAAATTCTCTCGCGCATTGCAGGGCAGGTTGATTATAAGTCGTTGTGACCTCTTGATTGCTGCACTTGACACTTAGCATATATTCGTATGAAGTGAATTTTTTTTCTTCGATGCAATTGTTTTCAATAATCATATTGGTCTCCATGATCACATTTAAATGAGAATTTAATTAGTTGTAAAACTTTTTTTTTGAAAAAACACTTTTGTTCTCTAATTCCCCTCTTTCTGTTGGGCACTAGAAACTAAATTGTTCAAATCAGTTGTTTTTTATTTTGGGGTGAGGTTTTAATACTCTTAAGACATAATTAAGCTAGTTACATGTTGTGCAATGAAATTAACCAATCCACTCCGTTAATTTCAATCTACATATTTTGAAGTTCTATACACAAAAAATCATTCATTTTGAAGTTCATTTATTTAAGATTTAAGCGGTGTCAAAATAATCATTTTTCTAATAATTGAAAATTTTTTATTTTACCACCACTTGATGCATGAGCAATTGATCTTCAAGGCATATGCATTTTTATTTATAAGCCTTTTACAACTGTTAGATCAAGATAAACGCAATGGATGTCAAAATTCTTTGCATATTATATACTTTATTTAGGTGGGGGTTTAACTAACTTAGTTACTCCTCTCTAGAAATATTAAATATAAGATGCGGATTACAATGTTTTAGAGACAAAATCATATTTGTACGTCATAGTTAAAAGACAATCTTCTCAAATCATTGACATATTGTATAAGAAAAAGAGTGTAAAAAAGACTGAGAAGGGGAGCAAGTTTGTAGTAGGGGACCTCATTGAGGCTGACATGTTTCTTTCCCAACAAACACAAACCTTAATAATGCAGAGAATATAAGAATACAATTTGGCTCACTTTATGCAGGAATAAAGGCCTAGATGCAATGCCATGTAAGCCCCGATGCTTGCCACCGTATTACTTTCAAATGCACTTTTCTCCTTTTCCAGAGTTGGGTGGACTTACCAAATGCACTTTTTCACTTGCACAAACAGTATATTCTACTCATTTCCATTTTGCTTTTATTCCACCATGAATTGACTTGGCATTATGTGGACTAAGGATGATGATTCTTTTCTTTTATTGGGCAACGGTATTTATATGGATTTTAACTCATGAACGTATTTTTAACCAGTAATTAATGAGTTAAAAAAAATTTGACATAACATAAGGTATTTGACAGAGTAATACCATGAGTAATGCTATTTGTGCTATTTTTTTTATACTACATTATACTATTACCTTATGAATTGTGGGTCACTCTAGTAATTAATGAGGGTGAGAGCCACAATTCATGAGACGTGACCGATTATTCATAGGGTAGTAGTATAATGTAGTATAAAAAAAAATAGTACAGATAACATTACTCTTCAAAGAATTGCGTGGGAGAGAAAAGAGGGAATCGGCGCCGTGGCTGTAATAAAATAAATTTCAGGGAAGATTGTCTTAAAACTCCTTGCATAAGCTACTTCCTAATTAGAAACAAGCTACTTCCTAATTAGAAACGTGACATCATTTGGCTCTTATAATGACTGAAATATTAACTTTATGTTTATTTATTTCTCCTCTTTTCTATTTTACTATGATAGTTTCTCGTATGTTTGTTTAACGCCGATTACAATTTGTTGCCCTGCCTTGTCAAAATTTCAAGTGATTTCTCTCCAAGTTGTGTGCGTGTGTGTCTATATAAACAGTCTTTTGTGAATCGATTGCCGCATTGTAGGGGTTTGAACCGAGTTCATATAGGAGGAGATATCCATTTAACAAACGTATGCAATTTATATATAATAATGTATTTTTATTTATTGAAAATTGGTGAAAAGAACTCTTGTTAGTGAACATGGTTAAAGTTATCAACCTTATTTTAATGGCTTTTTATTAAGATGTTATGTGGTAAAACTATTCATTTCTATGAACGATGATTTAGTTCGGTTTCTACTGGACCCCGATCTGACTCCATTGGCAGATCCTGTCTGATTTTTAAAATATTGCTTGCACTCTTTGAGTCACACACGAAGACAAAGATCATATATATAGATAGTCTTGTGATCCTTGCCTGTTTGTCACCATTCAGCAATGGGTCAAAGGAGCATGTAATTAGCTAGAGAGGTCAACACCTAAACTTGTCAGTTAGGTGATCAATTAAGGATTTGAGAAGGCTACAAATCTCTTCCACAAAACGTTTTCTTTGCCTAAAATATTCCGGACATTTCAGCCAGGCAACTGACGTGACCAGTTTATCTGAAGCATGTTGTCTTCTTAAACTACCAAACAAAGATAGTACACAGAGCAGGGGTGCAATCGGATCGGATATTATCTTTATCATATCCATATCCGCACTCAACTTTCGAATACGGATACGAATATGTATATTGGCGGATGTGAAAAAAATGATATCTGTATCGGTCAAAATCGGATATCGGATACGGATCGGATATTAGCGAATCGGATACGGATACGAATAATATACAAACTATGATATTATTAATCGAATAATATACAAAATCAATAATATACAAAATAATTACATACAAGATTGGAACCAAAAACACAAGATCATCACCAAATAAAATTTCATACCCATGTTTTTCCAGTGTATACTGTGAATTACATAAATTCAAGTACATAATTCAAATAAAAATAGCTATGCTACATATGGGTGCGACCAGATTAGATATAGATCGGATATTGTCTTTATCATATATGTATTCGCACCCAACCTTCAGATACAGATACAGATATTGGCGAATGTGAAAAAATGATATCCGTATCCACACGGAATATGAATTCGGATGCGAATATTCGCGAATAATCCGCATCGATTGCGCGCCTAACACGGAGTTTTCTACAATGCGACCTCGTAAACTTAACAATAGAGGATCATTAGATGTATCTAGTGACTTGTGCTTTGCAAAACTATTCATATGATGGACTGTTTATGAAACTTAGATCCCTGATGTGATCGGTACTTTCAATTCAAACTCTAACAAATGGTGAACGAGGTTTTAAAATACTTTTCTCCTTCATGGTACAAAGTATTTTCCTCATCTTATACGCAGTACTTAAAGAAGAAACTGCCTATATGATATCATAGTCCATACCACTCTGAACATATTATATTCTCACTTCAGTTTTTTCTCACACTATTTCTATCTAGTAATAGAATGAGAGTTCAACTCTCGAGTATTGAAGCTTTCTTGAATTTGAATTGTAAATTGAATAACTTACAACCTTTTTTTATAGGGGATAAACCACTGTAGATGTTAAAGTTTGGAAGTTTGGAAGACAGTATTATTGATGTGGTTTTGTTTTCATAAGAACCTGAGTAAAAGGATTTGCATGTAGAGTTTTCATGGATATACAGTTTTCATGAAACTAGGTGGATTTCAAGAACGTTTCAAAGACACACATCGATATTTCATTGCATATGGTTTGTGCTTCTCGGCATTTGCAGGCAAAAAATCATGTAGAGTCTTGATGAAAACTTTCTTTGCAGATGTCTTTCTCCGGCACGGCCTCATTGGCCGACGCCTCGAGCAGCAGCTGCGTTGTCACAAAGGAGATGGCCGGCGAAGGGACGGTGTCCAGCCAAAGCGACCCCAACCCGGACCGAGAGGCCAAAGTGTTGAGGTACAAGGAGAAGAGGAAGAAGAGGAGGTACGAGAAGCAAATCCGATACGCCTCTCGAAAGGCCTACGCCGAGATGAGGCCGAGGATAAAAGGGCGGTTCGCCAAGACGCCGGAGACGAGCCAGCTGGCTCCTAATTCGGCCGCACCTCCGACTTACAATCAGGAGAGGTTTGATTTTGGATGGTATCATCATCCATAGCGAGAGGGGGGCTTACAACAAGCTCTCTCTCTCTAAAAAAATATTGTGATTGAAGGAAATAAATTTAATACGCAGGGGTTTTAAGATTTGTATGTTTATGGCTTATGATGATCTAAATCTATTTGATTGAACATAATTGCTTGATTGGATTCTGAGCAAATTGAGTAGGCTAGAATGTGCATGTCTGTGCAGAGAACAGAGAGAGACTGGACACATTTTTGGGGCAGCTCTCTCTCTCTCTCTCTCACACACACAGTCTCGGAAATATACATTCAGTTACATCTTAATTGATTGCTTTGGGGATGGCACAATATTCTTCACTATACCGTTTCCGACCTAACATTATCAAATTACCAGTGGAGTTTGGATAAGCTCAAAAACTTAATTTTACCTCTCCTTGATAAAATATCACATTATGTGTGTGTATGTACCTCAGGCCCCATGCCGGGCTTTTAGGTCCTATTTGAATACACTAGAGGAGTAGATTTGCGACTCTGAAATGGGAATCTGGGTGCGAGTACATATTTCATCATGGTTACATTAGGTATTTTTTACTGGCATACTAATCCCACCTCAAAGAATTAGATTTAACTTATAGTATTAAGTACTTGGGTCTAACTCACAGCCAAACATACTTTTGCTTGATCTAAAAATAACATCTCTTTGCTAGTGAATGAGCGTCCACGAATATCATGACGACGTTGAGAGCTACAACAATATTTTTGAGACTCTCTTGCACTAACTACGACACATACACATCGAGAGAGAGAGAGAGAGAGAGAGAGAGAGAGAGAGAGAGAGAGAGAGATTCTCACACGAAGACCTCCCATATAGGGGCGATCATAGTTACGTTATATATATACACGTGAGATAGACTTGTGTCCTTCCAAAAGGATTTGAGTCTGAATCTTTCCAATTCAAATACAACCCTCCGACATTCGAATATAAGTCCACGCCAATGAAGTTGATCTATATTATTTCAACTAATTATAAACCAAAAATCAAGTATTTTGAATATTTTTTGTCCATCCATCAAGCGACACAAAATAGACGGCCGAAAGTAGTGAGTTAGTAAAATCTATGTCTTTAGGCATACAAATTCTCGATCCGGCCATTTGATTATGATCTAAACATTTAAAAACCCCTACAAACTAATTTTTGTTAGGTTTTAAATGTTCTACACCATTAAACTAACCAACTCACTATTTTGGCCGTCTGTTTTTCTCCTACTTGATGCATGAAAAAAGGTATTCAAAACACCTAATTTTCAATTTATAGATACTTGAAATAATATATATCAATTTTAACGGAGTGGATCTTATATTCGAATGTCAGAGAGTTAGTATTTGAGTGAGAAAGATCCGGGGCTTGGTTTGGCCTGGTGAAGTGCCGGTCGTGTGGGTTGCCCGCAGCCCACACGATTATGTAACAGACTCTCGCTCAAACTTCAGTGGACACAAGGCTCCACAAGATGTTCTCCAATTCCTTAATCATAGAAGACACTAGTCACACACTCTGATGTGTCGTGCTACCATCAAGCCCACCTACAAGTTGCTCAAGCAGTGAGCACATGTACTCTGAACTCTTGAATAAGAGTAAGGTACATATAGCTTCTTAACCTTTAAGAAAGAATACCCAAAATTTAGCTATCCATGTCTTTAGATTGAGCCTCCATTATCCCTCCAGAAGAGAGAGAATTTTCATCCACCACTTGAAGCTCAGTGAGATCCACACTCCATCAAATGAAGTTCCTTTGGAAGATGTGTCAATGAGTTCCATCTCTTATCAATACGTATTAATATTGTTCCAGATAAAAAGCATTGCTCTCCTAATCACTCTCTCTTTGAGCTGAATCAATCATGACTACAAAGATTATTAAAACAACAATATTGCTTTTATGGGAATAACATATCAAAAAAAAAAAAAAATCATTATCCAGATAGGAATTCTGAGAGGAAGCCTTAGAGGCATTAGAACAAATGCCATAAGAGCGAAGCACACGGGCAACAGATTAGTATAAAACAGAACAGGGGGAGCAAGATTTGTTGTTAATTTAGTATGATATGTAAGTATTTTTTTTTTTTTTTTTCCTCCAGGAACAACTTTTAAAAATTTTCGCCCTCCAAACTACATCAAATGTTTCTCAATAAACGATCATAATTATATCGACATGTCATGATATACGTAAGCAAACAAAAAAATTTTATGTAATTTAAATTTTCTAAAACATCGTTTATTTACTTTTACATTTTGAAACTATCTGAACAATGAATTAAAATAGATTGTGTTTGGCAAGTGGAGTTAAGGGAGTAAGAGTAAGCTGTGTTTGCTGCAAGAGGAAGATGCAGTGTTCTAAAAGTCGGAGTAATCGGCTGATTAATTCTATTTGTTAGCAATCCGCTTAATATTACATTAAGTGTTCTGATTAAGCGTTTAGGCGATTAAACCAAAACGATTAATTTCCGATTAATTTCCAATTAATCCGATTAATTCTTAATTAATTTCCGATTAATCTAATTAATCATTTAGGCATTTCAAATGTTTTTTATTTGAAAAACTTATCATTTTGTATGTGTTGGATCGCTAAATAGTTTGTGTTATGATGTTGATGATTTGATAATGATCTTGTATTAAATATTAAATGAACTGTTATTTATTAAATAGCAGATGAATTATGATATTTTATTTTTGTATATTTTGCATAAAGTGATACTTATGTTTTATTATTTTTGATTATTTTTCAAATTAACTTATTTAGCAATTTTTCTCCATCATCTTTTTAAAGCTCATTATTTTAATTGATAAATTGACTAATTTTTTTATTTATCTTATTTTGCAGGTAAGTTCTTTGATTTATAATATGTTACAAAATTTAAAATCTTGAATTATTAACGCGTAGAGATAAGTTCTCTAACTTTTTTTTTACTATTTATTCATATTGACTTGTTGTTCATCATATCATGGTTTATAACTTCACATCTAGATATTGTCTTGCATAATATTTAGGTGTTTTCAGCAATTAACTGTATATATTCATATGCAGTTGTCTACTAATATAATTAAATATTTTAAAGTATTTTAAAATAATTAATCCCTGATTAATCTGATTAATCATTATTCAATGTTAGGCCGCACGAATAATGAAACCGATTTTTAGAACACTGGTAAGATAAGAGTAAAATCTAACTCTTACCGAATAACTATTTTTGACCTTGCTTGGCCAGAAGAGTTAAGGAGTTCGGGGTTAAGGGGATAACTCAAAAGGAGTTAATCCTTACTCTTTCACCTTAGGCATGTTTGGATTCATAGAAGTGAGAGAAAAATGAGAAGTGGTCATATAAATCTCTTGTTTGTTTTGGACCGGAAATAGAAAATGAGAAAACCATTTTTTCTTCTCTCTTTTCCCTTTTTATGATATCATTTTCTCATTTTCAGGATGCTACAGCTAATTTTGTGATCATATAAATCTCACTTGTGATAAGTTATAACTTCATGCATTAAATTTTGATGTCACATAAATCCCACTTGCAGTCCAATTACAGTTTAAAAACGTTATTTTAGAATTAACAATTAATTTAATATTATTTTATGATCAACTTTGTGGTCAACTTTCTCACTTCCACTTTCACATTACTAATCAAATACCAAAAACACAATATGTTTTTCCACTTACACTTTCACATTACAACCAAACACCAAAAATGAAAATTGCACAAATCTCAATTTTTTTACTATACTTTCACGTTTCTCATCCTCATTTTTCACTTACACATTTTCCTCTCACTTTCATCAAACCAAACAAACAAAATGCATATTTTTTGTTAAAATGTCAATTTTAACTCTTACTCTAAAACTCACAACTCTTACTAAAATTTGTTGTTTGGTAAAAGTTGGCCAATTATTCAAGCTAGCTCTTGTTATCAAAAAAGGCCCGCGACCTTGTATGGCTAGAGGAGTTAGAAAGTTGGGTTTAAAATCTCAACTCAAGAAGAGTTGTCAACTCTCTCTTACACCAACTTGTCATTGGTGTAAGAGTTAGTTTGTCTCCAAAGCGGGGGTAAAGCGCAAATACTACCCTATTTTATTTCAATTTTGTCCTTGACAAGGTATCTCTAACTATTGACTAAATTTATAACTCTTGACTAAATTTACATTTTTGAAAGAATTAGCTAGAGTTAGAGGTCCTAGCTCTTACTTGTTGTCAAACAATGCTTGAGAATTTTTTGAGAGAAGATTTGGTAAGAGTTAGAGAAAAGGTGGGGTTTACTCTTTATACAAACAACTAAAATATGTCATGATTACTCACTAAATTTTGCTTCAATTACTTGTTTGAAAGAATTAGCAAAAGTTGATAGTCCCAACTCGTGCTAACTCTTGTTGCCGAACAAGACCATAATCTCTTGCTCACATGGATACATGTTGCTTGTCATAGCTGTGTGGGAGGAACCAACTTACAGGACAATAAAACCTCATCCGCGAAAATGTGATCCATGATAGAGCCAAACATGTGGGATCCATATGATTGGGGTTCTAGCTGAAATTTCATCGAACCGAGAACGGAGCTGCAGAGCAGTGCAGTGCAGTGCAGTTTGCCCCCCTTCCCTGGCTCAAATCCTCTCCATTACATTCTCCGCGCCACCGAGGGACCTGCCTGTCCCCAACACTCCCAAAGGAGCAACGAATAAAGATAAAAGAAAACTAGCAAAAAATGCAAGGACACTGGGCCAACGTTTTTTTTTTTTCCTTTTCGAATTCATACTTCCATTTTGGTGTGACGGTAAACATACCAAGTAATTGGACAACAGTTGAATAGGATTCAGGGTGAACAACTCAATTTTGAATTGTTTGCTATACAACCAATAGAAAATTCAGAAGAAAAAAAAAGTAGCAAAATCAAATTTTAGAAAGTAAATGCATCTAGGAAATCAAAATTAAAATAATGAAATATTCTTGGCCTTTAAACACAAATCAGATCATATGGTGTGTGGTCACAAATCAAATCATATGGGTAGCCGGAAAAGTTGTTTTTTCAAAAGACATTCCTGACCTCAAAATAAAAAGCTCACAATATATGCACTTAAACTTAGGAATTTCCCAAGAACAATTCCCATTCTTACCACCTAATTTGTCTCCTACAGAAAAGGGAAAATAAATAAAATTTATTAAGATTATAAAAAGGAAGAAAGGAAAGAAAGGGAACGAAGAAAAAAAATATATCATATATCGTTCACTTGGTAATTGGATCAAGGAATCAGAGTTACAGTTTTGGAATAATATGTACAGTAGATGAGATAAGAAATAGGATTCAGGAATCACTTCAGTCTATTATTACTCTCCATCCAACTAATGTAAAAGGTCTCATGTCCATCAGGTGGAGAAGGGTTTAATTCAAGCCAGGGAGATATCTAACGATTGAAGAAGACAAAGGACAAAACATGGTTTAAGACAACGACGAAGAATTATTTTATTTCTAGCTTTTTTTGTTCTCTCTGAACATGATAGTGAAAATGAAAGAAAGAAAGGCATTCTTACTTTCCTTTCCATTACATTAACTGAAACACAAACCAATATCATCTAAGTATTATATGATATTTACTAAAAACACCCAGTATTACATAAGCACATATGATATGTTTGAGGACAAACATCCGATTATTTGAGCATTACATAATCGAGCATCCTAGAACATTCTAATAGTATTTTTACATCTAGACTTATTCCAAGAGAATTGCCAAGATGGTGGGACTCAGTAGGATACTGGAAGTAGGATTGAGCAGGGCAATAAATTGAAACTTCATCTGGACAAACTAACACTTTCGGCTTAGTCAGAGCATATATTCCTCCTATGATGTTTGTTTGCTATGATCTTGGCTCATCCTGAAGCTAAAGAAAGGAGCTACTCAATGGAGCTGTTCTTACAACTTAACTATTCGACAACTTCATACACTAACGTTTAGAATGCAGAGAACTTGTTGTCTAATAATTGAGACGTGACAAAATCTCTCCAAACTCCTTCGAAGGATGTCTTATTCATCAGTAGAGTTCCAACCCTTCACCAGAACTAACTTCTTCTCAGTTAGTCTTGGTTATCTTTTTTCCTTCTCTAAGATTGGATACTAACTTGAGCATCGTAGGGTCATCATCAAGCCAAAATCGCTGATGTTAACCCTTGGTTGTTCTGCAGGACACTATGGAGATTCTCTGAAACTACCAAAACTCTCTCGCTTAGTTGAAGCCTCATCAGATATGATATGAAAACTTAACGTGCATTTGTCAGCCTAAAGAACCTATGGGAGAAACAAAATATGTAGCAAGACGCAGGTTCATTCTTCTCTTTTGCTTTGCAGAAACAATGTAACATGCAAATAGGATGCAACATCGGCCGCTTATGAAATCAACTGACCAGTACCTAATCTATCTATTGGATAACCGGACAATTTTGCCAACTTGGCAGGATGAATCAGTTAAAGATTTCATACAGGTCATATAATCTGTGTGCAGGCTATGAATTGATGTTACAAGAGGAAAGTTACAATTACATAGGAAGATCATTACACGTGCATGAGGACTATGACATGTAGTTTGTTTGTTGAAACAAAATTGAAACAGTAAAAATGCAAAATCCAGCGGAAGAATCCAACTTGAGAATAGATTTCTGATACCTTGGAACCCTCTTTTAAAGCCAGCCAGCTTTATAGATCATGCTTCAGCTTTGGTCAGAACTAAGTGAATGAAGAATTTGGTCATTAAGTTCTATCATGATGATGTATTCACTTACATTCCAGTAAGGACGTGGAAAACTGTAATCAATTCTTGTATGCAGTACTACAAGCCCCATAGCGAAAAATATCAAAATCAGTCTCAAAACATGTGGGAAAAACAAAGTATGTAATCAAGATAAAATGAACTCACCGTTCATGGTTAAAAGATGGCATTGGGCCATCCTCTCAGAATCAAAAACACATTAAAAGTTAACAGTGGATCATCTTCTTTCAGTCAGCATGTTTATGTAAATGGATGATTTTGCCGATGAAGTGCTTTTCCTGGCAATATCTGTTTGGAAAATGTACAAAAGAAAGAGTGAGATTACGAATGATACAGTGTTCCACATCCTACATGATACTTTTCCATATTAAAAAGAATATAGAGAAGGTTGTACACCTACAATTTAAAAGGCTAATAGAAATCAGAATTGATGCGAAATGATAACACAACCAACCTAAGAAATGCAGGGACTAAAAGCAAGTAAAAGAGCATCAAAGGGTTTTATAGGATATACAATAAAGAAAATGACAGTAATAGTGCATACATCACAAAAGAGGAGAGAGAGAAACAGAGAAGGCCGACAGAGAAGTGAATGGGAAAAGTCTGCCAGAACTCCTCCCTATCTAGAAATATTCTCTCTGATATGAAAGTAATTGCACCAGAAACAAGAAGTACTTTCCACCCCGATGGCAAACAATTCCGGAAGGAAAATGAAGATGAGTCCTGCGGAGAACATGTTGGTGTGAGCTCAAATATGACAGCTTAGAATAAGAAGAAAATGTCAATATCTTAACAAAATCAAAAAAAGAAAACAAAATATACGGATAATGTAAAGTGGATCCTGCGTACCTCAAAGTATCTATTGATAAATAATGCCGAGTATATAATTCTTAGCATCATATCTTCAGACAGTCATGGAACACGTGAGAGGTTCTTTGATGCTGGATTACTAGAATACCATTTAATTAATCTTATTCCTCCAAACGTTCAAAAATTTGCTGAGTCCACATAATACAAGTGCATTGTTATCAAATAGCAACATATACTGAACTTCATTAAACATATCATTAAGGTATTCAAGATATCAGTTAATAAGTAATATTTCATCTGAGGCACATTACATGGCTAATTTTCACAGCTGTAGCTAAGAGAGACAAGCAAAGAGCTACTGAGAATAAAAGTGAAAAGTACGAGATCAATTAGTGTAGTTAACGTCAAAACCAAACAACTAATTGATGGGAACATCTGGTGCTTTACTTAGCATATTTGAGTTGGTTTAGTAGTTGTTTTATTTTAGCCTATTTTAGTTTTCTTTTTAGTCCCACATTGATTGTGGTAAGACCGTAAGAGATCTCTTGTGATGTAGCCTAGATAAGGCCAAGGCTATTATTGTTTTTCTAAGTTGATGATTGAAAATTAAAATACTTGTTTAAGCTTTTGTAGCCATTATGCTTTTGAGTGAAATGCTCTAGAGAGAGATCCCAACAATTTTAGTGGGCTACAATTTACAAATCCTAAGTTGAAATTTTCTAGTGTTCGCTCTCAATCCCCTTTTGTTGCTCGACCCCATCATTTTGGTATCAGCTATGTAACATGAATACGAGTGTCGAACACGACACAGATATGGACACAGGACACGGCAAAATCAAAACAAAAAAGATATAGGGACAGGACAAGCAATATTTTATTATTATTATACATAAATAAATTTTCTTTCCATGTTCCTAATTTTTTTATTTTCTCTCATATTTTCAAAAAGGTGCATTGTTTTTAACTTTTTCAACAGTACTTTCCGAAGTAGACATCTACACAACTCTACCTATGTGATGTGAGTAGAATAATAAATCAACTTGTCAAAAAATAATCAAACATGAATAATTAGTTTTATTAAAGGTAAGATGACAAAAAAAATCTAAATAATTATAGGTTCTATAAAGTAACAAACAAAACAAAATAATCTAAAAATAATCTAACTAATACATCACCTATTTCATGATGGATGTAAATTCTACTAACATATTTACTTATATTAGAATGACAATTTTTTTCATATTTATTTAAGCGACGTGTGACCTTTAAATATCTAATACATGATCTTTAAATTATATTTAATGTCGGCACAGCGTTGAATACGGTACCGACACATAATTTTATGGCTGTTTAAAATCCGACACGACATTGGAGTGTCCGATACGTGTTGGGCAAGTGTCGGTGTCAGACACGGACGCGACACTTACTTTAAAGTGCATGTGCTTCATAGGGTATCAAAGCTGAAATCCTGCTTTCCCTCCATAAAATTCTAGTCCACAAAACCCTAGCCTCTACCAAATCTCCACAAAAACCTAGTTCTACTTTTTCAACCCTAGGTCTTGCCAAAAATTAAAAAAATTATAGTAAAATCCCAAAATTCAACTCGAAAATCATCATAATTCCGAACCAATGTTGTTCATTCATCTACTTCCTCTTCCACAAAATAAAACCTAACCCTGCCCCACCGTCGCATCCCTCCCGTCCTCGCTGCTGCGTCACCTCGCCGACCTCCCCACTTCGCCAACGTCGCCGACAGCACCCACCACCTTTTAGTAGTCCATCACTAATCTTCGCCGCAAGCAGCCACGATCTTCTCCTCATCTTCTTCCCCTCCTGTCATCGCCACGATTTCCTCCCCCACCGCCACCACCTTCCCTCTGCTGCCACCCTCCACCGCTAGCACTCCCTGTGTCACCACCACGCCATTGCCACCCATCTCAAGATCCAAGCTCGTCAACAACCACCTCTTCTTCCCTCTCTCCTCCCATCTGCCCTCGATCTCATCTTCGATCGACGTCGCACCTCCTTCCTCTAACCACGACAGCAACAGCCGCCGCCCAGACTTCATCTTCGCTGACGACATCCTCTCAGATCTGCCTCCTTGTCCATCTCTGTTCGTCGTCCTTGCCTCGTCGTTGCCCTTGCCATCGTCATCCTTTGGCTCGCCGCCATCCAGTCGATGCCTCCCACCGATTCGCTCCGAGTGAATCGAGTAGTTCATATCAGATCTTAACCGACCCGCTTCACTCGAATCCGCTCCACTTGGATCTGACCTGACTCGGCCCAACTGAGTCAGTCACCTCAGCGAGCCAACTCAGTGAGTTGACTCGAATGAGCTAACTCAGTACATCAGTGCACAACAGCCAGTTCTGAGCCCGTTTCAAGCCCGAATCGGACCCGAATCGCACGATTTTCAAGGCATTCTTATCACAACTTACACTAATGCTGTTCCTGGAGTTTTGCGTGATTTTCAGCCCGCAGTTGTGGACATTTTTTTGAGGAAACCTAGAAGACTTGTGTTGGGCGTGAATGACTCACCCCTCAGGTGAGATCTATCTTGAATTGAGTTATCAATTACTGATTACTTGCTATAATAGTGAATTGAAGTAAATTATAGTTGAATTGTACTTGCTTCTATCTAGTAGTTCATATCATTGTATGTTATTTTCATCATTTATAGGATTGCATTTATTGCATTTAGAAGCTGAACCGTTAGGATGTTTTAATTTATCTCATATATTGCATGCATTTAGCTTGTTTAAGTCTAGGAAACTACATGGCATCCGCTTGATTGATTGTTGCGCTTCTATCTAGATTGGTGCATGTGTCATAACGAAAATTCAACATGAGTATCAATATAACAAACTAACTGACACATTAGATAAACTTGATCATTTTATTGAGCAACTTCGGGAAAGAATAGAATCTCAAAGCACAAAGGTACATGATGGTCCCAGTGATTATGAATGTCACGAGGGCTATAGTCACTGTCTCTGAGACAAATTACACAACCTCTGTCAAAGTGATTTGTCCGTTAGAAATTACATAGCAAATTTTAGGACTTAACACTAGCTCCTATGGTGTAGACTCTATTGAAGATGCTTTTAATTTGCCCTAAAGATAGACTTGACTTTCAAGAGAATTGTTAGTACAAAAGCCTGAGAGCAGTGTTTTAAAGTGTGAGAGATATGGACACTATGATTATCAGTGCCCCTCGAAGAGTTGATATATTAGTATTGTGCCTAGTGATGATGTTGACAATTCTATGATTGTTGAGAATGTCAATGTTCCTTCTGAGAACACCAGTGTTAATGAGAATGTTTATGTTCCGTCTGAAATTTCTAGTGTCATTGAGAAGCCATTAGTCAATCTCAGTGAACCAATTAGTGATGAGTCATGCATCTTCTATGGATATTAGTGATGTTGTGGATGAGTTAATGGTTTCTAGTACACTCACACCTAATGAGACCTATATTCACGAGGAAAATCAAGAAAGTCAAGAAACAGAGGTTGAATCTATTGTGACTATTCCTAGCATTTTATTCTAGTTAGTCGTTAGAGTTTGTAGTTATGATACATCATGTTAGTTCTGGTGTTTCTTCTTTTAGTAGATGTTTGGAGTTCTCTCCGAAATTTCTTCAGATTTCTGTCAGTCCTAGTAATGATATATCATTAGCAGTGTCTGAAGTACGTCCTCTTAGAAAATTCATGTCTTTTTTTCTCCTATATTTAGGAGTTGACCTTAGTCGATTGTATTGCATTTGCCGTTGCACATGATGAAACCCCTAGACAGATAGCAATTTGCAATGATGATTATATATTTGCTGTATTTTCACATAGTATCTTGCAGAGAATTGCAGTTGTTAATGAAGTGATGGTATGTTTCACAATAAGATTGTGATGACATTGCAAAGTCAGTGTACATGATCCTATAGAGTTCTGAAGAGGATTGCTTCCATCACCAACGAATTAGATATCCCATAGGATTCTAGTATGAGCTTGAGTTTCAGTGGAGAGGATTCGACTCGTTTTGCTGCATCTATCCTTTTGGATTTATCAACGCCTATAGCAGATTCATCACAGAAGTCAATTTCACCTCCACCGCCTTGGATCAGCCTGGATGCACATCTACTTGTTCCACGACCACCATCATGACCCGATTGAGAGTCAAAGAGATATACACTCGACAAGGTCGAGTTTTCCCCAAACCCTGGAGGAATGATGGGGACATCTAGTGCTTAGTTTATTTGAGTTGATTTAGTAGTTGTTTTATTTTAGACTATTTTACTTTTCCTTTTAGTCTCACAATAACTGTGGTGGAAAATCTCTTGTGATGTACGCCTATATAAGGTCAATATTACTATTGTTTTCCTAAGTTGATGATTAAAAATTAAAATGCTTGTTTAAGCTTTTATAGCTAGTATGTTTTTGGGTGAGATGCCCTTGGAAGAGATTCCCAACAATTTTCTTGGGTTACAAACCTTAGGTTAAGATTCTCTAGTGTTCGTTTCCAATTATTCCCCTTTTGTTGTTCATTCCCCATCACTAATCTATTTCCATATAGTAATCTAGAGACATAATTCACAAAATTATTAAAAATTATGTTAATATTTAGTCATGTATACAAAGCATTATAATTTATAGAACTTTGTATATTACAGAAACCCACGAACATTAACTTCTAAAAAAAGTAACAAGGGAAGACCTGTTTATAAGGTATGAATAGATCCATAGAAAGAGGTGTTATAGATGTATCTATGTATTAATAGTTTTCATACCATGTAAACAAGTTTTACAATCAATCCTCTGGTTCCTGATTAAAACTACATTGATTTTGACTGCGTCTTTTAGACAGCTGAATACAAATCTCTATGATCTATCTTCTCATTCGCCCACCTTAATTCAAAATTCGTCCTTGGAGAGTTTGGACGTTTACATTAGTGTCTGGTAGCAGATGTTGTGTCAGTAACTAATAGTAATATAAACAAAGCCTACATGTCACCAATCAAATTTAGAGAAGTTCCTAGCTGTAATGCTATGAGCAACCTTTTTGCCTTTTCAAATACAGCTATTGGCGAAGAGCTCGATGCACACATCATGCAGGAAAAATGAATCAATATGTTTAATAGACATACTAAATAATCTCATTTCATACCCATTAAAATACCAATCTTGTAAGGTAGCAAAATGACAACAGTGACAAGGATACTTAAGAAATTCGCTGCAATTAACCCAACTGCTCCAGCAGATCGAATCAGAATGACGTTAAGTACTATGTATATCCCAGAGAATCTAAGCAAATACTTGTTTGACTGCTTCAGCTGACTTTCATTTGCTACTGCATGTAAAAATGCTTCCGATGTTCCTGAAGCATCAGAAGGAATTTCAGAACATCTATAAATATACAAGTATTATTATATACATCAAAAAGTGAAGGTCGCAACACGGTACAAGACAGCAGGCAATTATACCAGATACAAGTAAACAGACGGTTTCCATCACACACAAATTCTGTGTGATAGAAAATGGTACATCCCCAATTAGGGGTGATGTTCTTATTTACAACATAGGAACAATAAATGTCTGAATAGGAATAGGAAACTACAAAACAACAACAAAAGTAACTATATACTCTACACTAATCTAATACTCTCCCAAAAGCAAGCGTGTAGATGTAAATTATGCCCAACTTCCTACAAAGAGTAGAAAAACTCTTAGACAAAGCTTTAGTTAAGTCATCACCAAGCTGGCCAACCAGACATAACAAATGAAGTGGCTATTTGATGTCGCATTACCGTGTCTCTAAAAAGGTAATAGTCCACTTCAATATGCTTTGTTCTGTCATGAAAATTGAATTATTAGCAATCTATATAGAAGCTTGGTTGTCACAATGCATCATTGTCCGCTTGTGTAGATGACACTCATTTCACGAAGAAAAGATTGAATTCACGTTAACTCACAGGTTGTATGAGCCATGGCTCTGTACTTTGCCTTGGCACGAAAAAAATGAGATACGATGCAAGAAGTTTCTCCCTGGAAAAGGACACAAGGCACAATGCCATTGTTTAATAGAAGTTAGCCGCATCATAACTACTCTTTCCCATAAGTAAAATATAAAACCCCATCCCACTTGGATCTTTAATCCTCTTCTGGGCGTCATCCCTCCAAATCGCACAACCGCATACCACGGCAAAACACTATAACCTTGACCCGAAGCATGTATCTTAGCATGACTGCAAAATTTGCAGAAGTAGCCAAATTAGAGTTATGATTGTCCAGTAATCCTGGTCCATCAAAGTTCATTAAGCGCACAGTTTTTGTTTATACCGTCTTCTTCTGTCCCCCCCCCCCCCCCCCCCCGGCTCTCATAGACATGGTGGTGAACTCTAGTTTTTTCCCTCTTCGGCTTCCCATTTGCCACATCACTTTTTGGACCTTGAATCTGCTACTTGAGAATCATCCATGGTTCACAGTCGCGGTCTCGGCCACCGACTCGACGGGCACTGAGGCGGATCGGTATCGGGTGATACGCGCAAAAACGTTACATAGAAAGTTCAAAAAATTCTGAAAAAATCACGACAAATCTTAAAAAAATGTAGACATCTACATTCATGTATCTCATGTCCAAAATATATCACCTAGCATACTAAACATAAAGCAAAAGTATAAATACATGCGTCGTCGGTATAAGCATATTAAAATACATGCACAATATAGTAATTTGCACAAACTACATTCATAAATACATGCTAATGTAGTTATTTCCATATTGAATTGCGATGCGGCACAAAATCATCATAATACCGAGTCGACCGTGTCAACTCTGATTCTCGGCCGAGTCGGTCTCCTCTGAGTTGAGTCAACCGACTCGTAACTCGGACTCGTCTCGGAGCGGGCCGAGATGGATACGACTCGGCCGACTTATCTCCGATTCGGTCGAGCCTTTGAACTGCGGAACCATCCTTTCCACATAAACTGCAGATTCTAATGCTTCAAATCTAGTGCATGAACACATCACAGTAGGGCATGTTTATTGTGAAAACTAATACGCAAACAAATCTTTTAACACTAATCCTCACACAACTTCACAAACCTAGCCAACTAAAAGATGACCAACCAACCAAACAATAACGTTAATCTTTACTATGTCTCAAATATGTGGCCAACAACATTGCTGAGAAATGACATAAAACCCTCCTAAGCTGGAACAGAAAACATTAACTATAAGGCTATTCTAAAAAGAACATCAGTCATCTAGGAACCAAAACCTCAGAACTCAGCTTGCAGGATTTATGCCAACCCTTTGGGACCAACCAACAATACCAACACACACAACCTCACTCTTGACAAGCATAACCGTCATGTCACAGTTAGATTAACACCCTAAGAAGTAAAGTTTATAACGACTTTCATGGATAAATATAAGACAAACTACCTAATACTTCTCTTACCATATTACATGTACAAAAAAAATGAGAATCAGTCACTTTGATCATTTGTCAAAACTTTTACTTTGCTGCAAGAGAACAATATAAAGCACAGACATCTCATTATGTTTCCCATACCTGTGTCTGACACACTGTCAGATACCAACAATCCATGGATACTCCATAGAGACCGTGTCGAACTCATGTAGCCATATCCAAGCTAAAAATCTGACTTTTCAGGTATAAGACATGGGACGGATGCTATTTCTCTAACTAGATGGTGAGAATCTAATTGGTCCGGATTGTAATCCATTTACCCAATAACTAATAGTCAAAGAACACATTGTATTCCATACCTTAATGGTACCCTTTTCTCAAGTTCCATATGCCATCTGAACTCAAGGAGAGATGAGCACCCCTATCGATGGGACTGGCCCCTCATCGTCAGCCACTGAAGACTAACAAAAATTCCGATGACTCCATGGAAGCAAATTAATTTGTCTTGAACCTCTTTAATTGACTGATTGACTTTGTTCTAATCAAAATTATATTGTTAGACATCATTTTTAATTTTGTTATGCTATATGTAATGTATATGTGTCCTCAGGTCCTACAAAAAAATTTGCCATTGTGTCCTCAGGTCCTACAAAAAAATTTGCCATGACCCATATCTGTGTTGTGTCTGCGTCTCTGTGTCATAGGTCAACAGCCAATTGGTCCAATACTGCACCGTCTTTTCATGTTCACAATTTATGCATATATCTGAAGAGTAGAATTGACTTTCCATAAATGCAATCCAGAATCAAATATGAAAACTGAAACATATGATGTCCTCAAGGAGAAATACAAACTCAACTTAGTTTTAAAAAATTGATTGTAAAGGATAAAATTTGGTCACATTGACCACTGCAGAAGCTAAGACTAGAATTTTGGCAACAATTATAGTAAATTCTGCAACTCACTAACCGTTCATGGCTAAAGAAATGACATAGAGGCAATAATAACGAAGTGCAGAAGGAGCTTCTCCGTCACTCCATTTCTTCCCATAAAGCAGTCTAATGAGTGCATAAGAGTAGCTGGGACCAAAGGCTATTACCACAATGCCTACAACAATAATAAATTCAGAACATCATACAATTGCTAGCAAAAAGCATGCCATTATCAAACAAAGAATTCCCAAAACATAAATAAAACTAAAAGTATTTAAGGAACCAAAGTTCATCATAACTACTTTGAATATGTAAATCATATATCTACACGCATGTAAAATTTAAAATATTGATAAAATGTTACATACGCATGCTCATTACAGAATATCCATCGAGGATCACGTGATGTATATTGTCTATTAGGCGAACTTCTAGAAACTACATAAGATATGGCCCCTTCGAGTACTAATAGATGGGTGTTTGTCAAGGTCCGCTATTTTAACCATCATATGGAGGAATTCTCTTCCTTCAAATTCTTCCTTTCTTGACAAAGAAAGGTGTCATAGTAAGCTAGGAAAAATGAATAAACCATATGAATGTTGTGATTCTCGTTGAGATGAGACAAAGTACAACCTGTCAACTCATACTCCAGCAATAGCAGCTTAGTAGTAACAACAAAATAATATTTGACTTCCAACTGCAGCAGCTAAATAGTAGTGGGCGCAGTAGTAGTGGAAATAGTGGTAGACTCCTAGTAACAATGTTTGAGCAAAAATAGTGTTGGTTGAGTTAAGCATCTAAGTTTATATTCACACTATTTTCAGGCAATAATCCTCATGGGCTCTAACCACCTTGTGGAAGTTAGCACCCCATTAAAATTCAAGATAATGTTTACACCTGTTACTTTTTGAGGGAAAGAGTGGGGATTCAAAGCCGAAACCCCGCTCCAATATATAGATAAATTAAAGATTAATGTTTTCACCTACTACCATATGTTGGACTAACAATAATGTATACTGGCCCTTAAACATCCTAAAGAGGAAGGTACAAACTAACTAGAAAGAATTGTACCTTCACCCCCTTGACTCCTTTTTTAAACTAGACCTAAATTATTGTCCCAAACATGCATTGAAGGATCCGACCTGTCACCCTTAGGTAGAAGCAAAGAAAATACAGGTAATTAGGTATATGGGAAATACATCGGCAGCTTGAGAGAAACTAGGTAGGCATTGCAGGAATAGATATAAGTTGTCATCCAGTATACATTGGGGCTGGGTACGTGGTTTATAAAAGAAATTTGGCTTTGACCTAATGGAGGGAGCTTCACAGGTTTACAATGGTTCAGCAGAGTTAATAGTTGGTAAGGGCTCTTACGGGGTTTTCTTTTTTCTTTTCCCATTACAACCAGTTAGCCTTTATACAAATCCTTGAAGCAGACAGAAATTATAGAAAATAAGAATTATTGCTGATTCTTTCTCTGAATATATAAAGGATTATCATGTATTTCATAAATTTATGATACCACCATTTTCTTTGAATAGTTAAAATAAGAAAGCTGATTTAGACAGAGGCCACTAATGTCACCAATCTACCACTTACCTTCCTATTTCACATTTCAAAAACATTTTAGTGCATGTCAATGCTACTATTCGCAACTTTTGACAGATATAGTCTACCAAGACTGCAGCACCCACTAATCTCACCCCTACTCTTTTTACTGGCCCCTTCAATTCAACCATTTTTTGCCAACCACCTCAGCTTCAGGATCAACTGCACTTAGTTATCACTTTTGGTTCCTGCAGAAACCAAAGAATTAATTTTTTTTCCTCCAACTAATTCTCTGCTCCATGTCATACGTTTTGGCGCTTTTATATCCCTTTCTAAGCTCCAGTTCTCATTTGTCCCACTCAAAGTGCAACCCAATAGCCACCAACTCAGGCAACATAGATTTGTTGACGTATAATCAAGTCCAAGGAAAAAGGAACATGCATATTAGGAACTTGTAATACATTCTGAAATTAGGCATTTGATGTAATATAAAATGAAAATGAATTAGAGTCCTCAGTTTTTGTTAAAAATTCTGGAACCAGAATAATTGGGAAAATAGAAAAGCATACCAATGAATAGCACAAGCTTCAGTGACTCAGTTAAGGAGCTTGCTAACTTCTTAGTCCTGTCCGGAGATTGTCCTGCCCAAGAAGAAAGATCAAAGAACGACTCCTGCAAAGGATTCTTCAACAAAATGTTTGATTCTATATATGAACTATGAAGAGAAATAAGTAAATTTAAAATATTTAAGCCCGAACATTTTTTCTGTTAGAATATCAATGTATGTTAAGGGTTGCTAGCATTCGTTTCATGATACTGTTATTGACTTCAAGATAACGCCTTAGATTCCCCAATAACGATAATGCTAATCACACTGGAATTTAATTCATAATGCTTTGCTTCTTTACTTACATAATAGTGTTATCATTTACATGTTATTGTTTAACTTTCATAATACTATTTCACCCCTGACAAGTCTACAGGAAAAATTGTCTAGAACTGACACATCAGTCTTAAAAGTTTCTGTCAAAATGACAGCAGGGTAATGGGTGAAGAGTAATGGAAAAGAGGGTTAAACAAGAATGAAGTTGAGACGGGCAAGAAAAATAAAACTGAAAGAAAAAGAGAAGTAAAAACACATGTACCAAATAATAAAGTTCAAATTAAAAAAGGGAAATTGCTTGAAATCAACACGATAAACAAATCATTGTGCATCAATTGAAAGATTTAAGCAGTAACTATCAGACATATAATTGAAGGCAGGCAGATGGAAAAACCAAGAAAACCTACGTACCAAGCAAGCATATACGACAAGGTCCATACTCAAGAGTTTCTAATGGACACCAAAATAACATATTGATAGTTCTAGCTCTCATGCAGACCACATGTAATTTATTTTGAATACGGATCTTTCATAAATGAGGAACCTCAAGAATACGCTTTTAAAAAAGTGGTCCATCAGCAGAAGAACAATTGACATGATAAATCTTTCATGTGTCAACTGTACAAATATCTTGTTACTTAAAAAGATGCTATTATGCGTGTGAAAGCCTTAAAGGAGATCAATGCTAGTTATCCTGCAAATATGGAAGAATATAATCACTTCAACTCAACCATGCTTAGCAGCTATCTCGTGAGGCCCTCAGCCCATAACTTTGACTTAATCTATGAGATGCAAGGTACTTGGATAACATGCAGTTATTTTGGCCCAAATAGCTATCTGATACATCTGCTTCCAGGCTTCTGGCTTCTAAAACATACTACAATTAGTCTATTTACCATCAATGGTGATATCTTTAACCATTAAGCCTTTTAACGTCAGCATGGACTAAATTTGCAAGCATGAGCTCCAAGTGAAAAACTCTCATCAATGTTGAATCTCTTGCTCGGCAAATTTGCACCCCTCCCGACCACCCAACCCAACATGATACTTGTACAGCCACTTGACTCAATAGACCTTCCATTATCAAACTATATTTCTCATAAAATCTGGAACATTCAAAGATTACAGTAGACCTTGGCAGACAAGAATGTGACAAGGTTATAGGCCTTTGAAGTTGAAGAAGACGCACTCATATACAATGAGTTTGTTGCTCAGCTTATGACCAAGAAATTGGAAGGTTTGTAACTGAGACTTCTATTTCTATAGCTCTAGAAGATATATTTTGAATCGTCGTGACATAAATAGGTTATGGGAACAGTATAGTATGGTTTTAGGGCCTTGAAGGGTTGCTGGTTGATTCTAGTTAGCAAACCATAAGTTAACATACATCGAAATGTCTACTGGAAAAACCCTTAAAGAATGCAACTAAGCAAAGTCCAGCAACTAAATTCATCAACATTGTCACCACCACCATCATCCAGTCCTGCGCCATCAAAAGAGGAATCTGCAATGGAGCACAACTTGTACACATGAAAATCTTAAAAAGAGTCAACTAAATCTTTGTTCAGCTATCAAAATGAAGTCGGTTGGTGCCAAATTTCTGACAAAAGAAAACATGGGTGAGAGAGAACTTACCATAAAACCACAAGTAGAAACTTTTTTTAGATACAAAAGAAATAAAAGAATCTCACTACATTAAAGTGTGGCAAGGGTCAACTGTTACAAATGAAATTAAATCCATTAAGACTTATAGTTAAACATTATAGGAGCACAAGCACACACCAAACAGGATTACATATCATTAGCTTGTTTCTTGGTATGCTTGATAAATGTACAATCTTCCTATAAACAAACTTCTGCAATATCTTTGACATTGGGTCTCTCATACCAAAAATACAGAGAGCTTTCCTTTATAGTGTTGCGTTATTATCCATGAAGCATTACTGTCTTTCAGCCATTGTGATGGTCACAACATATTATTGTGTGCTTCCCTTTAGATACATTATACATGATAATTAACAAGTAGGCCAATGTCACTTATTCGTTTGAGCTAACATTCAAATCCCAGATATCTTTACCATGGCCAAGCAGACAAAATTCAAATAACCTACACAAATAAGGGATTACACACACGCGCGCGCGCGCGTGTGGGGAGATGATCCTATGAGAACGGTTCTCAAACTAAGCTTCATGAGAACTCCACGGTGGCCCACCCCGCGGATAATCCGAACCGTTCATGTTGATCTACATACTTAAATTAAGCTAGCAGTAAAAAATCAAGCGATTTCAAGCTTTTTTACTCACCCATTAAATGACTTTTTTTCTCTACGGCTAATAAAAACATATTTTGTTTAATCACTTAATGCACGGGTAAAAAAGCTTGGGCTATGTGTGGGTGTGTGGAGAGAGAGAGAGAGAGAGAGAGAGAGAGAGAGAGAGACAAACAACAATAATAAAGCCTTTATACCAAATTTTTGGAATGGCTACGCGAATCACATTTTCTTCCATCAAGTTGTGTTAAGGTCCCTCTCATCAGTTAATGATTAGATCATTTTTAATGGCCCCTATCCATGTTGGTTTAAGACAACTTCTATTCGTCGTTGGTCCATTAATTATGACCATATCACTTCTCCTAACTACCGCACTTTGGCCTCCATTACACGAGCAAATATCGATTCTCCCACATTATATCCTCAATAGGAGAAGCCTCTAATTTCTTAAAGATGTACTCATTTCTTATTTTATCTCTTAGTATTGTCAATCAGACATCTTAGCATTCTCATTTGACATGTTTCACTTCTCAACATACTGATCCATAAAGCATTGTTGGTCTTATAATCAACCTATATAATTTTCTTCAACAACTTCATGGATATTCTATGACCACATAAAACTCTCACCACTTTAACCATGCGCTCTGATTGTATTAACTGCATATTCCTCGGTATTACCATCTTGATATAATGATTGAAGCTAAATAGCAGAAATTATCACTCCTAATGTTGGGAATGCATGGCCCAGATTCAAATACATCCGACCCAATTTAATCTAGACTTGAGGTCAAGCTTCTATAAATGTAGGAGTCATTAACTAGGGCAAAGATTTTTGGCATGATTTTAATTAGGTGGATTGGGCTTAAGGTACTTACTATGATGAGCCTGAATAAGTTATATGCTTATAAATCTTAACCCTAATCTTTGAGGGATAACTAAAATAAAATAGATATTAATATTTCCTAATTTGCATATTTCTATAAATTATTTTACCATGTAGAGGGTACTGAAATTGATTTTATAAGTGAATGTTGCGCAATTACATTAGTGGAAGCTATAATCTCTCTATAATGTTATAATAATGAAATAAAATATGACTTGGTTAAATAATAGAATAAATTTTAAGAAACTATTATGAACTTTAGGGGTTCTCTTAGAAAACTACCATAAACATTTTATATTTTAAAAACAGCCTCTCATAACCGATCAAATGTGGCTGGTTTACGGCGTGGCTTACCCAGGTGGGTGGCAAAGACCAAGTGGAAAAAGGATCATGTGACGAGAATCAAGATGTGGGCTTGGAAGCAGCCATTCGTTGAAGAAAGTGAAATACTCGTCCAGCTCCATGGCACTGAAGATGTCTCAGGGCTCAAGTAACGAGACCTTGAAAGTTGTTTGTTCAATTGTCACTAACGGGACGTTCAGTTAACCTGGGAAGATTTTTGGTGACAACACCTCGTGAACCCTAATTTGATTCAGGAAATTGCCATCCATTATCCTATCCATCACTTATCCTATCATTTGAAGTGATCACGTGACTTACACGTCATTTTTTCTGAACAAAGTTAGTCCCTAAAAATTCATGGAAGTTTCCTAGAATTGACACTTTAAAATGGTAAAAAAATATGTAAAAAATTATTTCTCCTAAAAATTATAAAAAAGAATTTCCTAGTATTTCCTAACACCCTTAATTGACTTTTAAATAATTGTTTTAACCATTATAATTATAATCATTAACATAACTATTAAAAAAACATATTTCTCAAAAATTCCAGAACTATAAACAAAGTAGTTTTAGTCAACTTGTCAGGCTTATATAATAATCTTAAGAAAAAATTATTGTATTATTAATGGTTGACATTTAATAATAAAAAATATGTTTTACTTCTTAATATAACTAGTAATTTATTTATAATATGTAGCTATCGGCTTCTCTTATTTCTCTATTTATTCTTGACACGATTAATTTAGTACCTATATGTACTCGCGCTTGTGTGGGCGTGTGTGGGTGTGTGCATGATGTCATTCATACATGCATGCATGCATGCATGCATGCATGCATGCATGCATACATACATATATATATAGAGAGAGAGAGAGAGACTTGTGTCCTTCCAAAAGATTTGAAGCCGAATCCTTCCCACTCAAATACCAACATCCAACATTCGAATACAAGATTCACTCCGTTGAAGTTGATCTATATTATTTCAAGTATCTATAAACCAAAAATCAAATGTTTTGAACACTTTTTGCCAATGCATCAAGTAGGGAAAAAACAGACGGCTTAAATAGTGAGTTGGTTAGTTTAACGATGTAAAACATTTGAAACCTAACAAAAATTGGTTTGTGCCGGTTTTTAAATGTTTAAATCATAATCAAATGGCAGGATCGAGAATTTGTATGTCCAAAGACATAGATCAAACAAACTCACTACTTTCGGCCGTCCATTTTGCGCCGCTTGATGGATGGGCAAACAATATTCAAAACATTTTATTTTTTGTTTATAAATACTTGAAACAATATAGATCAACTTCAACGGAGTGGATCTTATATTCGAATGTTGGAAGGTTGTATTTGAGTTGGAAGGATTCGGGCTCAAATCTTTTTGGAAAAACATAAGTCTCTCTCTCTCTCTCTCTCTCTCTCTCTCTCTCTCTCTCTCTATATATATATATATATATATATATATATATATATATATATATATATATATATATATATATAGAGCTTTAAATGGAATCCGAGAACCAGATAACCCGATCCTACTTTTAGACATACAATGGGATTCAGATCTGAAATTCTAGAGCAGAATCGGTTCAGATTAGATTCAGAGCCAGAACATTAGACCTGGATTGGATTCTGGTTAGATTTGAAATTAGTTGGATCCGTATCTAAAATCTTGAAACTCAACTGAATATTATAAGTAGATAACTAATTTAGGTGTGAGTAAGAGTTCTCTTTTGTAAATCACCGACACATTCAAATGTTTATATTTTAAATAGGTGTGAGATCCTCTTGTGTTTTGTTATATCCCTACTTCAATAAAATGAATTAAGTAGTTGTTTACATTTAAATAATGTGGGATGAAATAATCTAAATAAGAAGTGGAATCTGATTTTTTTTCAAGTTCAGATTGCATTGATATCCAACTGCCCCCATCGGATTTAGATATAAATCTGGATTTTACATTTTGTAGTTGAATTCGAATTCAGGTTTTACATTTATATGATGCAAATTCAACCCATTTGCAACCATGTGTGTGTGTGTGTGTGTGTGTGTGTGTGTGGGACTAGGGTCACTTTCGGGTCAGATCAGATTTGACCCGACCCAGTTACATGCGACTCAAACTTAACCTGTTTATTTAGCAGGTCAGAAAAGTTGACTCCTATTCGACCCGTAATATAATGGGTTGCTCAAACCCAACCTGGCTAACCCGTTTAGTAACGGGTCAAGTCAATAACTTAGGTTTGACAAACTCAATGGGTCATGTTGTCAAGAAATAATTAGTAAAAGACTACTTTAAAAAAGAAAAAAAGTTGCTAGGAGCAGGATTCGAACCTACAACCCCCCAATGCCATGCGTCCTGTAGCCAAAAGAGCATATGGTGACATGTGCTTCAAACACTCATCCATTATTTATGTTATCCGGGTCACAAGTTTATCGGGTCAATAACTCAATCCCAAACCCAAAACCGAACTCAAAGTGCTTATTACACAAATTATCAGGTTGAATCAATTATGACTCATGCCTCATTAACTTGACACATTACCCAATGATTCCGGGCAAGCTTCGGGTAAAATTACCACCCTTATAAACAAATCATTGATAAGATGGTTCACAATTGCTTTCTCCACAACTATGTAGCACGGACAAAGACACGGATGTCGGACACGACATGGATAGGGACACGAGACACAAAAAAAAAAAAAAAAAGATATAGAGACACGGCAAGTAATATTTTATTATTATTAAATAGATAAATTTCCTCCATGTTCCTAATTTTTTGATTTTCTTTCGTACTTTCAAAGAGGTGCATTCTCTTCAATCAACGGTACTTTCCGAAGTAGGCATTTGTACACAACTCTACCTATGTGAGTAGAATAATGAATAATCAACTTGTCAAAAAATAATCAAATATGAATAATTAGTTTTATTAAAGCTAAGATGAAAAACAAAATAAAATCTAAATAATTTACAACTATAGCTTTTCTAAAGTAACAAACAAAATAAAAAAATAATCTAACTAATACCTCACCTAGTTTATGATGTCTGTAATTCTATTAACATATTTGTTTATGTCAAAATGATATTTTTTTATGTTTATTTAAGTGACATATGACTTTTAGATATCTAATACATGAACTTTAAATTTTATTTAATGTCGACACGACGTTGACATGATGCCGACACGTGATTTTATGGTTGTTTAAAATCCGACACAGCATCGGAGTGACTGATGTGTCAGGAAAGTGTCGGTGTCCAACACGGACAAGACATTCACTTTGAAGTGTCCGTGTTTTATAGCTCCCCAACAAAGGAACCATAAATACTTATCTACAATACTATTGTAGATCTTGTTTCTCCTCTCAGAACACCCCCCCCCCCCAAAACACACACGAAAATTATTTCTAGGCTGACTCCTTGGGTAACTATCTAAATGTTTGGGCTAAAATCACACCGCAGACCATGTTTCCCCTCTCACAGCCCCCCTTCCCCCCCACACACACACACACACACAAAACACACAAACCCCACCCCCTTAAAAAAACACAACACATGAAAATTGTTCCTTAAGGTGACTCCTTAGATAATAACTATCTAAAATTTGGGCTAAAATCACAGTGGAACATCCTAATGAATGATCTACACAACTTGTACTAATCTCCATGCCCTAAAATGGCTTTGTATAAAAAATTGTGATTTAAACAATTTTCAACAGCAACCAAATAATCTTATTTTTATTAATGAAAACAGTTGATTTACAAGCATTTGATGCATGGTTAAAAGGTATCAAATTTATATGATTTTGATACCACATCATTTTCGGGCATGAAGATCAACATTGTACGGATCATCCACTGGGGTGGTTCATCATGCAGCCTTGTACTCGAACAAGCATTAGTTTGTTCTTGAGGAACAATAAAATGCTAGGCCACACAGGCTTAAAAGGCAAAAGCATGCATGTATATGTGCGCACACACATACATATATACATTTGTCCATGCACGTGTGTAGACTGTAGCGTCAGACAAGCCCCCGCGCGAAGATTTTCAGAACATTGAGCTTTATGATATCCAGTTGATAAAACAAAATTCAAGTAAATGCTGCTAGAGTTGAACATTTGTTGAACCATTATAGAGCATCAACTAGTCCAAGCAATAATTAAAGCTAACCATAAGGATAAAGCAACATACCAGATGATAATTTTGCAAAAGTAGCATAAGAACTTTCTTCAAAGGGAGAAAAAGCATACGCACAACTAAACTTCCTGGAAAGGCATAAGAGAGAGATTCAATATAATTAATAAAATAGAACTGTCATATGAAACTCACTTTAGAAATAAAAACCAAATGTGAACAAAATATTTGTAAACACAGCACACCAAAAAAAAAACACGGAATGCATACCTAATTTGTCAACAAGGCCATATACAGCCTGATTGTAGGGTGTATCAAACAATACAAGTACCATTTTTTCACCCTCCTGAAGGAACCACTTCCAGACAGATTGACCAGTGAATACTAGACACATGTGCAAAGCTCCTTATCACAATCGAAAATGTTCCATAACCTGAAAATGTGTGAAAACTACTTATGCACCAAGTCATAGGTATTCAAGTGTCAAAAAACTAAAATAAAAAGGGAAATTCAAATAGATAATAGAAGGAGGTTGCATGCATGATAACAAGCCTTTTTGTCTCTCCAGGGGAGCCAGACACATGGTGAAATTGCTGAGAAAAGATAACAAACCTGAAGGGAAATAGGTACGACAACCCGATTACACGAAATAGAAGAAAATAGACCCAATAACCTATAGCCATGCAGCCACCATAGGCAGTCTGGGACAAAGCAAATACCATCCCTTTTTCCTGCACGTTTAGGTTTCTATGGTTAATGAAAGCACTAGGCTGCAAAAAAGCAATCTTACTTTGTTACCATTAATGATATCACAAAACCAATTAGACAAATCCATGGTGATCACAGTTCATATTCAGTTTCTAGAAAGGAAACTAATCAAACCAATGTGCAAACGGCGTGTCAAACACCAGATGTTAAACAAATGAAAAAACACGCATGCAATTTAGTAGGATTCCCGTCAGTATAAAGTTTGTTGGATGTCAGGCATAGCTAGTAAAGGATGGCGGATATGAGTTACCAATAAATAAATAAAAAACTACTGCATGCAGGTTGGTTGTTCTTTCTAATTTTTATATCACCAAAAAGGCTTTCTGCTTCATGAAGAAACAACTATTTGATTCTTAGAAGCATCTAATCTTCAATTAGAGTTGGTCGTGCTAATTGCTGCATTGGAATTCAGAGAATGATATGAAGGAACAACTTCTGTGAGTGTGACTGTATAAGCAATTGATGAAAACTTCAGCGTATCGGTTTCTCAGATTCAACTTTTTTTTCCACAGGGGTCGTCTGTAAGCTTTTTGCCGTTTATTTTGGGACCTACAGGATCTGCGACTTACCAACTTCTAAACACCAATTGCTAATAATCAAAATCTAACAATTAGGGCCCTTATCAAGTATTACATGCACAATTAACCATTGTTATGCAAGAAAAAGCAAGACACATCTCAAAAGTCAAAGATGAAGTACAAACTAAAAAAAGTTCCCTTCTATATGGCAAAGAGAATAATACAATTAGCATACCGGGTGCCGGGGGGGGGGCGGGGGGGGGGGGGGGGGGGGGGGGGGGGGGGGGGGGGGGGGGGGGGGACATAAATGTGCTCCTACTAAGAAATATATCTATGCAAATCTGATAAATAATAAAATAAGAAGGTTATGCAATTACCATATTAGGCTGTGTAATGATGAGGATGTAGGTTGTCGTGCAACGCAAAATTGTTGCAGTAGTTTCAACCATCAATCGCAATTTAAGAAGAAGCAAGTTCTGAGAAAGAATATATAGGGGTTCTGCCAGCAACTCCAATACACAAGCAAATCCTGTCAATTTTACAAAAAGTATTAAATAACAAGGGATGGTAGATATATAATAAAGGGAAAAGTGGTAAGTTAAGGCTTCTGAAAAGTAGAAAAGGGTCAAATAACATGTCAGCTCTGGTATATCTAGAACATCAGCATGAAAATCATTTTTCACTATGCGTCTTCTGATTTGCAACTGCTCTTCAACAAAAAAAGTCAATATTTAGAAGAAAAAAATTCAATGTGATCTATTTTGTGAATTCATTTGCAGGAATTTATGTTTCAAAGGTAAAGCCTTTATTTAAGACAGAACAAGAATAAGCAAAAGTAAACAAGTAAAACCTAAACCTCTGTCTCAATCCCAGCTTATGGATGGCATAATTAATCCTCAGTCACATCAAGTGCCAGCATTGACATGGATCAGTTCATATTGCTTTGACATGAGAAACTTGTTTAGTTAATAGTTTAATGTTTTTTTCCCTCATTTGCCTGACAAGCTTACCGTTCTTGAAGAATGCCACTGGGGTGCTGGGTGAGGATGTTTTTTTAATTTTTCAGAAAATTTGCAGCCAACTTTGGTAGGAGTTTACTTTGCTAGATGCAACAGTAACAATCAGGCAACAAATGTTTGCACATCTTCTGACATAAGTACCAAGTACCCTAGACAACAAATTTAACACTTCTAGATTGAATAGGAAATTACCATGAATCAGTACAGCCTGTGCATATGGATCAGCAAAGCTCAGTTTCTGAGACCAGAAGACAAAAATGCAAGCAGCGAGAGTAACAAAAATGCCCAAAGGGAAAGTTATCCAGGCTACTTTCAGCAGCTTTGCTGCATTTTCCTCCATTGGTGCACCATCGCTGTGATAAAGATGACATACAAGATAATTAAGTTATAATTAAATGTAACCAACAAACATTAAATATTGTATTTAGGTACCAAAGTTCAATTCTTTCTGTTTTTAAATTCTTTTCTTTTATCTTCTATTGGCCCTCCTCCCGGAGACCTGTTTGGTAAATGTTTTAAGTTTAGTTGTTAAGGTTACTAGTTAGAGGTCACTCTGTGAAAGGGCTTCATATTTTATCCAATCACTAACCAAAGTAAACACAGTAATTTTAGGAAATTCCAGATTTTCCTCTTCTTCTTGAATTGAACATTTTCATGAAACTTAAGTTTATTATTTAGCTGATATTTTGATTCTCTGTAGCATGGGTAAGCAAACTCAGCAATTTAAATTGTGATCTATATCTCTACTCTCTCTTCAGATCAGATTCTTTGAACCTTTTATTTCTACTTAACCAATTATAAAATCACACTATGTAATTTTTTATTGCCTAAAGTTTCATAGGAATTCGTTAATAACTAGTATTAACTTGCTTCTTACAAAAATTCATTACCCCCACTGGCAGAATCAAATTAAAATGGTGCAGGAGTATAGTTTAACTTGATGGTTGCACTTGTCATACTGAAATTTTTCTACAGAAGAATGAGCATTGGTAATGCTCAATTAGTTAAATTTTCTCAATTTTTTCATGTCAAAATTTGGAACTTTTTCATGTATTAAACATGCTACCAATGCCAGCTGTGCATTTCTTCTCTTTCAGCGGGTTGTCATCATAAGGTTTGTAGCTTCACGTTTATAGCAAATTTGACATGTCTAGGTGAACAACTTAAGGAGGAATTTGCACGACTTATTAGTATACTTGTAGTAGCATAAGTAAGGCTCATCTATAGAAATATGATACATTTTTGTGCTTTTGTTATTCGAAACATGATACCTTTTTTAAGATAGTTTTGACCACTTCTTTTTGCCTCTTGGTTATTCATGTTCTTTGTTTCAATGAAAAATGTCTCCAGACATGCATGTAAATTCTGCATGAGAATTATGTTTACTTTGATGTCTTTCCAAGTTGTCCAGTGTCTGAACCTCGAAAGGAACAAATGAGTTTTTCTTTGGTGATCGAACTTTTAATTATTTTGCATTTATAAAAAGGGTAAAGCCTTAGATGGTCTCAAGACTCTCAACTTGTTTTCCTTATATATTTTTTGCCATTGTTGTTCTGCTTATTGACACATATCTATCTCCTGCTCCGCTGCCAATTGAATGGATGTGACAACCAGCTGATTGGAAAAGCAAAATAATAACAGACAATATTAAAGTCAAACAAAAAGGGAGTAAAAGAGGGCCTTCAGAGGAAAGGACGCAAATCGATCCAGGTCAAATTCAGAGGAGAGCCGGAGAGGCATCTGTGAGGAGGCAAGAGGATTCAGTTAGTTAAGGAGACTAAAAAAAGACGTAAAATTTACTTTAATTACTTTTCATTGACACCAAAACTACTTTCTTTAGAAAACATTGAGATAATGGCTGGAAATTATTTACAATATCGTCAGTGGTGGGTGGAGAATCTCATTTTTTTGGGGCACTGGAGCTGCCTCCAAAATGTATTTTAATTGAAAATGTATATATGTGAAAATGGTAGAGCACTTTAGTCTGTAGTACTCTGTTCGATTCACTTTTTGGTTGAATAGTTTTTACTCCAAATTTCTTGATATGTAACATGGAGTTGAGTCTTGTGACGTTCAATTAGTTTTTCTTCCCCCGCACACATTATTAGTTTATGACATTGTTTACACTTATCATGGTTCACAGTCGTGGTCTCGGCCGCCGACTCGGCGGGCACTGAGACAGATCGGTCTCGAAGACTCGGATCGATGTCAAGCGATACGCGCAAAACGCTACATAGAAAGCTCAAAAATTCTGAAAAAATCACAAAAAATCTTCTACAGTTAAGAGTTAGGTTCGTCACTTCTACAGTTCTTCTGCAGCCACTAAATTCAAACTCTTCGACAGAGGCATCCGAGTCATCTTGTTGGTGTACGATCACTTCTACATTATCCTTTTCTTCTTCTATATCTTTAATAGGAACTTTCACGAAGAGAATTTTGGTTTGACTCGGGCACTGGCTGGCAAGGTGTCCATACCCTTGACACCTATATCATAGCATTGGGTCCGTGGGTTGACCTTTGCCAGTTTACTAATTGTTTTCCTTTCGGAGGTGATCGACTTTGCACTAGAAGAACCTATTGGTTTGACGCTAGAAGAACTGGAGGCAGGTTTGCTCGGAGCAGGAAAAGATCAGCTAAAGTTTGACTTGCTAGTAGTGGCGGTCTTAGAGTTAACCCTAAAATCAGTTAGGCAAAAATAAGATCCTATAGACTCATCTAAGTCGGTGACTAGCTGTTATGCAATTACCATATTAGGCTGTGTAATGATGAGGATGTAGGTTGTCGTGCAACGCAAAATTGTTGCAGTAGTTTCAACCATCAATCGCAATTTAAGAAGAAGCAGGTTCTGAGAAAGAATATATAGGGGTTCTGCCAGCAACTCCAATACACAAGCAAATCCTGTCAATTTTACAAAAAGTATTAAATAACAAGGGATGGTAGATATATAATAAAGGGAAAAGAGGTAAGTTAAGGCTTCTGAAAAGTAGGAAAGGGTCAAATAACATGTCAGCTCTGGTATATCAAGTTTTCACTATGCGTCTTCTGATTTGCAACTGCTCTTCAACAAAAAAAAGTCAATATTTAGAAGAAAAAAAATTCAATGTGATCTATTTTGTGAATTCATTTGCAGGAATTTATGTTTCAAAGGTAAAGCCTTTATTTAAGACAGAACAAGAATAAGCAAAAGTAAACAAGTAAAACCTAAACCTCTGTCTCAATCCCAGCTTATGGATGGCATAATTAATCCTCAGTCACATCAAGTGCCAGCATTGACATGGATCAGTTCATATTGCTTTGACATGAGAAACTTGTTTAGTTAATAGTTTAATGTTTTTTTTCCCTCATTTGCCTGACAAGCTTACCGTTCTTGAAGAATGCCACTGGGGTGCTGGGTGAGGATGTTTTTTAAATTTTTCAGAAAATTTGCAGCCAACTTTGGTAGGAGTTTACTTTGCTAGATGCAACAGTAACACTCAGGCAACAAATGTTTGCACATCTTCTGACATAAGTACCAAGTACCCTAGACAACAAATTTAACACTTCT
Source organism: Agave tequilana (assembly GCA_038442645.1). Taxonomy (NCBI): domain Eukaryota; kingdom Viridiplantae; phylum Streptophyta; class Magnoliopsida; order Asparagales; family Asparagaceae; genus Agave; species Agave tequilana. The sequence continues at coordinate 113,637 of JAVJIF010013779.1, forward strand.
AGATTGAATAGGAAATTACCATGAATCAGTACAGCCTGTGCATATGGATCAGCAAGGCTCAGTTTCTGAGACCAGAAGACAAAAATGCAAGCAGCGAGAGTAACAAAAATGCCCAAAGGGAAAGTTATCCAGGCTACTTTCAGCAGCTTTGCTGCATTTTCCTCCATTGGTGCACCATCGCTGTGATAAAGATGACATACAAGATAATGAAGTTATAATTAAATGTAACCAACAAACATTAAATATTGTGTTTAGGTACCAAAGTTCAATTCTTTCTTGTTAAACCATCTTAGGCAAAACATATCCCAAGTCCAACTGATCTTTTTATATTCAAGTACAAGGGATTTTTAGTCTTGTATGACAAAAAGTTACTCATCAACAAATGAGTCCTTGCCACATCAAACTGGGTTAGTTATAGAACACCAGTCGAGCTAGATGGGCTCTGTGTTGGTTCCCATCTCCTGATGAAGGAAACTAAAAGCAACAGAGAGTTCACATAGCCTAGATAGTTATCTAACAGCAACAGGGCAAACTTACTGGTCCCACATTTGAAGCTCATGCAACCAAGAAGCAATCTAGACTATTTCTTGGGACTACGAATGAATTCAGAAGAGAAGGGAAGATGACAATGTTGACCATAAGCAGTTGCCTGAATCTCTCAGGCATAGCACAAAACTGAGCCAAGATGGACTGCATTCCTAATATGCTAGAGTCACTGAAATGTAGAAGAATTATTAAAAAGGAAAACAGCACAGATCATAATGTTTAACAAGATTTCTCAGTTACGAATACATGGTGAAAAGCTTTGTTGATATGATGCTGATGTTCTGAAAAGTGAAAACAAAAGGTGCACATAGGCGAGTCCAATTCAGATGAAACTGGATCATGTAAAAAAAAGGTATTACAACATAATACATTTTGCTATTTAAAAATGAGCCCCTTTTACCAGCATTAGGGTATATACTCTTATGGTCTCGCCCTCCCTGATCGAGACCTCCATTTGGGGGGAAACCCTCTAAATTTATCAACCAGTTGTAACGAGTATGTGACCTCCCTCATAACAGCAAGATTTCTAGCAAATCCTCAGAGATTCTCTCTTAGAAGATTCTGTTTTAGGAGATATGTATAATGTTCAATTGTTTACAGACAATTAATGATTTAATGCAAATGAAATAAAGCAGCATGTCTAAGCATGCATACGATTAAGAAATCTCAAACAATTAATCAAGTACCAGAGTATGATTATGAACTAGAGAATAGTATAATTAGAATTATTAGTGTGAAGGTGCATTGATGAGGACATCACACCGCTTAGGGGACAATTTGATCGAGTCTATTCCAAAAAGTGGCGTAATGCAATTCTTTGGCTTTAGTCTAGTTTTATTTTAAACTTGTTTTATGTCATTTAGTTGATGTAGTAGGTTTTTTTTTGTAGACGTTTAGTACCACATCGGTTATTTTCTATAAGTTCTTTCTTGTAAAGCCTATAAAAAGCCCCCTGGACTATTCATTGAATTCATTGAATGATTAAATTTTCCTCAAATATTCTTGTAAAATTCTTGAGTTTTCTTGCCCTTGAGTTTTGGGTGTGAAGCCCGTGCAAGAGGTGAAAACTCAAAATTCTATTTGTTTTCCAATTTCAAATTTAAAACCCTAGCTTCAATTTGAAGGTGATTGCGATCCAGACAGTATCAGAGCCTTGGTTTCAATCCCTTTCAATCAATGTTCTAAAAAGCGATTTTAGTACGCGCGCGATCCGAGAGTGCATAATGCTTAAACGGTTTAAACGGTGATTAAACAGATTGCACGTTTTTTATTATTTTATATATAATAATATTATAATACTTAAAACATGCAAATATGAATTCTATAAACTCCCAAAAAAATCATAAAAGATATGGCAAACATAACTTGAAAAATTAAATTGTTAGTACTAAGAGGAATTTAAAATGTAATAATGTCAATCAGTTCAAAGTACATCAATGTGCCTTCACCTCCAACAACTATAATTAAAAATGCTTTTTAAATGAACAAATATATATTTCTTTCAAAAGCAACATACTTCCAATAAGTTTGGGTCACTGCTAGATGCAACTGCAAGTAATGTGCAACTTTGTCCTTTTCATGCTTGAGGCACTTTTCAGCCTATTAAAAAAACAAAGATTATTCGCAAAAATCTGGACAAAATACGTGCACACGAGGGGGGGAGAGAGCTGACCAGGGGAGGTCGCCGTTGACACTTTGTTGTTGACCAGAGAGCTGATCGTAGGGAGAGGTCTTTGTCGACAAAAAGAGGTCGCTGTGGAAGGATCAACCGCAAGGGGAGGCCATCGTCGAAAGGGGGAGAGTTCCCCACAGGAGAATTAACGCTTTGTGAACTTCTTTGTCGTCGAGCTTTGGGAGCCCTAATTCTCTAGGAGGATCGTTGCCGTCGTGAGCTTCAGGAGCTTCAGATAAAATTAGGGTTTCAGGAGCTGCGTCGTCTCGTCGTCGCGAGCATCGAGAGCTTCGTCGCAAGATTCAGGAGCTTTATCGTCGCCGCTGGAGGATCGAGGATGCACATAAATTTAGGGCTCACGAGCCCTAATTCTCCAATACGCGATAATTCGTATCCTCAATTATTGGATCGGGTTTGAGTTCAATTAACTTAATGGGTTCGAAATTCGAATCCATTTAGAAAACGATTGAATAACATTTAAACGGACGCTAATTAATCACCGATTAGACGTTTAATCATCGCTTAAGCGAATTAATCGCCTGGCGAAGTAATCCGACCGCTTTCTTCAAGTTCTATTCGGTTTCAGGCCGAAAACATTTAAGCGGACGATTAATCAGCCGCTTAAACTTTTTTTTAGAACACTGCTTTCAATTTTTCCCTTTCAAATTTTTTCCTGCTCCAGAACCCTAGGTCTGAATCCCTAGATCTCCTTCAAAAAAAAATACAATGACTGAAAATTCCCATGAAAATTCTCAAAATTACAAATCTCAACTGTTCACTCCCTGTACATCTTCTTCCCAAATCATCCTCCAGATCTCATCTCCACCCTCCCCCACCTTCGCCACCAGCATCATCACCCCCTCCCACGCCCCCACAGCCCACCACCACGACATTGACCGTTGCCACCACCTCCTCCATCCCCTTCCCCAACATCCAAATACCCAACTGCCGCCCTCTCGTCCTTCAACCAAGCAGCTCCACCACCTTGAGATCACTTCATCGGGCGCCTGCGTCCTCGACTGCAACACCGGTTGCGCCTGCATCCGTCGGGTTCAACGATAGCCGCCTGCATCCGTCGGGTTCAGAGACAACCGCCGGCATCACATGCGCCAATTTCGGGTTTGATGCCTTCGCCAACTCCTCTGATCTTCATTGATATCTCCCTCAATCTCTTCTGTGATGTCGAATCCTCTGATCAACTTCACCAACGAAGACAGGGTTTGATCGGAGCAAGATCCGGCCGCTTGATCGGAGCAGTTCGCCGCCCGTGTCATCAATCGCCGCAAGTAGGGAACAGATCCACCTCCTTCATCCTTGCCGACGATGCAGCAAACTTCACCGAGCCGTTACCATCTTTCCCGTCGTCGTTGAGCCCTCTTCGACCATTCGCCATCATCGTTGGGCCCTCGTCGACGCCCAGAGGGTCGCCAAAGTTTCCCCTCCGGCCAATTCCGCCCAAGCTTCGCCAGATTTCCGCAATTGAGCGTCGAAGCGTCACCATCCAAAAGGAGGCCCGGAGCCCTAGAGGGTAGTGCTCGGGTTGCGGCTGTTTGGGTCGAACCCAACCAAGGAACCCATTTGTGTTTTAAATAGGGACGAATCGGATCGGATCAAAACGCCCAACCCATTACAAAACCGGACCAAATCTAGTCAGTTGTTGCTGACGTTAGCGCTGATGTCAGCGTCCGAGTCACCAAGTGAGCTAACTCAGCTCAAACACTGTTCTGCCTTAGCCCAACAGTGACTCAGTTCAGATCTTCCGAAGGCTACTTTAAGCTCGTTGCAAGCCCGAATTGAGCCGTTCTCAAAGCAACAAATTCGTGGAGAGCAGCACTACACATCTACAGCCTTTGCATCCAGGTTTGAGCTTCGGTCTCCTCCCAAGTAACTTTGAAAATTCTGTTCAGCTATTTCTGCCATTTAATTGAGATAATTAACTATTTCAATCTGTCGCAAGGTAGAACCTATTGATTACTGCCTACAAAATAGCGAGTTGTGTGAATCTGACATAGAGTGGTGACCTGACTTGATATTAACTGTGCAACTAAATTAGTTTAAATTTATGATCACTTGACTTCATTTAGAATTAACTTTTAACACGTGTATTTTGTCACTGTCTCTACATTACATTTTCTAATCATGTATTCATCTATTTAACTTAGAGTTGACATTATTTATCATTGATCTAATTTCTAACTCCTCTGCATAACATACATCTCATTTTAGGACAGTTTGCAAATAGGATCAGCTAGGAACTTGCACGCTATCAAGAATGGTAAAACTTTTTCCATAGGAGAAACTTTTGCACCAATGGACTCTAGTTTCAGGATACACTAAACACAATCATTTATAAGATAGAAAAGATGAACAAATAACAAGTTAAGGACCAAGTTGATGTCAATTGTAGGAATCTAACAACCCGACTTGATAGGCTAGAGAAACCAATCATAGGAGAGTCATGGAGAAGAAAAATTCTCGAAATGGCAGTAGGTCACACGGGCGAGAGGGAGCTCAACCCTACAATACAGCTGACGTTGATGCCCAGTATATCAAGAGCGTTAAAGTCGATGCTCCTTCCTTCGACGGATGCTTGGACTCTCATATTTATATAGACTGGCCGTTGGTTATGGACTCCTACAATACAACTAAAACTGATGCCCAATATATCAAGAGCGTTAAAATCGATGCTTTTCTTTCGACGGGCGCTTAAACCCTCAAATTTATATAGATTGGAAGTGGCTATGGACCGCTATTGTCGTTGGTATGACATGTCTGAGTCTAAAAAAATTTTGATTTGCCGTGATGAAACTAACGGGACAAACTGGACAATATCGGGAAAACCTTGAGAGAATGATGAGGTACAAAAGGGAAGATCCAGTGGAGACTGGAGAAGGCATGAAAGTGAAGCTTATGTTGAAGTACGTTCTACCGTCATTCAGTCAGCAATTACTGGACAAGTGGAATCGATTGACTCAGAGGAATAAGCCAGCCACCGATTATATTGCTAAGTTTGATGAATATTTAAATCGATGCGGAGTAATCGAGTTAGAGTCTCCCGAACAGACCCTATCTAGGTTTAGGTCCGGTCTTAAGGATGATTACCGCCGAGAGCTCATCGCTCGAGGCATCACGACTCTAAAATAGGCATATCAGCTAGTCACCGACTTAGATGAGTCTATAGGATCTTATTTTTCGCCTAACTGATTTTAGGGTTAACTCTAAACCGCCACTACTAGCAAGTCAAACTTTAGCTGATCTTTTCCTGCTCCGAGCAA